>CM076575.1:805750208-805819835 GCA_034641835.2 Pinus albicaulis | reverse complement strand
ATTGTGACAAGTGGTATCAGAGCCCGGTTACTACACTGGTAACCTAAGGGTCTACTAACAAAGCTGTGTATGTATTAGTGCACTGGGAAGAAACAGAAGATATGACAGAAGAAACAACAACCCAACTACAACCTGAAGGACTTCAAGGTCCAGCAGTTATGAATCCAGAGATGTGGGTTCAACTAACGGTGGAACAACACCAGAAAACAAGTCAACTGCTGGAATCACAGCAACAACAAACTGCCTTTCTTCTAAATACAGTACAGCAGTTACAAGAGGAAATGTTAAGGGTCCGAAAAGATAAAGAAAAGTTGTTGCAGGATCAGGAAAAGCTTCTGAAGAGTATATCGGACAAACAAAATCAGGAAATGAGACAACCCAGTGCAGAAAGGGAAGTATCGACAAAAGCAGAGGACCAGAAAACCAGAAACAACACCAATGGAAAAATGGACAAGAGCTCCTCACACAGAAGCAAAAACAATAATAATAATGAAGCTGAATCGGAAAATATGTCTGATCAGAAGGATCATAAGAGGCAGAAAACTGAACTGCAGGGGGAGTTTCGTAAGATTAAGCCACCAATGTTTGATGGTGAGGCAGAAGAAGTAGCTGAAGCATGGTTGATTAACATTAATAAATATTTTCAGGTATATGAGTACAGCAGCAATCTGAAGGCCAGATTGGCTATATACCAGTTACGAGAGAAGGCCACCCTATGGTGGGAAGAGGTGAAAAATGTCCGCAACATTAATAAATAGGACATCACGTGGGAGTTATTCCAACATTATTTCAAGGATAAATATTTAACGGAAATATTTTATGACGACAAAGCCAAGGAATTCCATGATCTTCGGCTGGGCCAAATGACCATGGATGAATACGTCACGAAATTTACTTCCCTGCTTCGCTATGTACCTTACCTCAGAGAGGAAAAAGCCAAGGTACAGAGATTTCTGAGTAGTTTACTTGCTCCCATGAGGGGGAGAATAGAGTTCGTTAACCCCCAAACGATGGATGAAGCTATCAGAAAAGAACGCATGTGTTACCAACATAATAAGATGAAAGCTGATGGTGGGAAAAGTTGGCAGCCCAAGAAAAATCAAAATAATACCTCTACTTTTAGAAGCAGCAAAAGTAACCACTTTAAAGGGGTAGTACGGAATGCGGGCAGCAAACAGTTTAACAGGAACCATCAAAGGATCAAGTGGCCAGCTGAGGAAAAACTCACTAAAGCATCAAGCAAACCTGAGCAAGGACAGAATTCCAAACCTCCCCTACAGTGTTGGGGCTGTGGGGAAGCACACTACTATAAGAATTGTCCACAACGGAAAAAGAATGAAACGGTGGCCAAATTACAGGAGGCATCTACAGTGGGGGACGTAGCGCGAAATATACCACGTATAAACACAGCCTTGGAGGATCGACAGGCTGACTTCCAACCCACAATGATTGAACTGGAAGGTACTATGCTATCTAAACCTGTCTTGATTTTAGTAGATCCAGGAGCTAATTTAAGTTATGTGAGTCCTAAACTAGTGGAGATGTGTAAGCTAAAAGAACAGAAATTTAAGAACTTTTGGTTAGTTCAGTTAGCCACTGGAGAAAAACGCAAAGTGACAGCAAAGATTGCTGATTGCATACTAGAAGTAGCAGATCAGCAGTTGCAGGTAGACTTAAATGTTCTACCATTAGGATCGTATGATGTGTTATTAGGAATGGATTGGCTAGAAAAGCATTGGACCTTAGTGGACTGCAAGGAAAAGACAATTTATTATAGAGCGTTAGATGGTATGCGTAAGGAAATTAAAGGAATTAAGAAGCCTGTGCAATTACGCCCCATAACAGCGTCTCAGATGAGCAAGTGTATTCGAAAAGAATGTCAGCTGTACGCAATTCAAGTAGGTTATGCTGACTCTAAGGGAGAGATGGCAGAAATAAAAGACATTCCTGTGGTATAGGAATTTCTGGATGTATTTCCAGAAAACATTCGAGGGTTTCCACCTAAAAGAGATATTGATTTCACTATTGAATTACAACCTGGAGCCTCTCCGGTGTCGAGGGCACCTTACAGAATGAGCATACCAGAGTTAACAGAGTTAAAAATGCAGTTGTAGGAATTGTTAGATAAAGGCTATATTCGCCCAAGTGTGTCACCTTGGGGCGCACCAGTCCTCTTTGTTAAGAAGAAGGATGGAACTTTGCGGATGTGTATGGACTACCGACAACTCAACAAGCTAACAGTTAAGAATAGATACCCTCTACCCAGAATTGACGACTTATTTGATCAGGTGAGAGGTGCCAAAGTTTTTTCTAAAATATATTTGAGGTCTGGATACCATCAGATTCAAATCAAAGATGAAGATGTTTGCAAAACAGCATTCCACACCAGATATGGGCATTACGAATTTGTGGTATTACCTTTCGGATTGACAAATGCACCAACAACCTTTATGAGGTTGATGAACGGAATTTTTCATCAGTTATTAGATCACTTTTTACTGGTCTTCATAGATGACATATTAATCTACTCAAAGAATGAGGAGGAACAACAGGAACATCTGAGGGTAGTATTGGAAATACTGAGGAAGCATCAGCTGTATGCTAAATTCAGCAAGTGCGATTTCTTCAAGTCAGAAATTCAGTACTTGGGCCATGTTGTGACAGCTGAAGGGATCGCGATGGATTTGGAGAAGATTAAAACCATCATGGAATGGAGAGTACCGCAGAATGTGGCAGATATCAGATCTTTTATGGGTCTGGCAGGATATTATAGGCGATTCAATGAGGGGTTTTCTAAGATTGCCTACCCTATTACATCCTTACAGAAGAAGGGCAAAACTTTCAAATGGACGAAGGAATGCCAGAATAGTTTTGAGAGGTTGAAACAGCTCTTAAATACAGCACCAGTACTGAAGGTTGTTGACCCCAGCAAAGACTATGAGTTGTGTACAGATGCCAGCAAGGAGGGAGTGGGTGCCGTATTAACACAGGAAGGCAAGGTAGTAGCCTATGAGTCCAGAAAGTTAAGAGAACATGAACAAAAGTACTTTGCCTACGATCTTGAACTCACAGTGGTAGTGCATGCTCTTCGAGTGTGGAGACATTATCTACTGGGCAAAAGGTTCGTACTCAAAACAGACCATAGCAGCCTGACTAACTATTTCAAACAAGAAGATTTAAACTCTAGGCAAGCAAGGTGGAATGCCTTTTTGAGTGAATTTGACATGGACATACAACATGTTAAAGGAAAAGAAAACCGTGTTGCAGATGCCTTGAGTAGGAAATTGCATGGAATTCATGCAATGTACTGCAGCCAACCTGTTAGCCAGCTGTTAGAACAAATGAGGGAGGAAGCGCAAAAGGACCCAGAATACCAGTTTTTATGGCAGCAAATGAGAGATGATAAAGAGCAAGGCAAGCCATCTGAGTTTGGTAGTAACAAAGAGCAAATGTTAACTTTTCGCGGGAGAATCTATGTCCCTAACCGTGCAAGCCTCCAAGAGTTAATCTTGGACGAGTACCATCGCAACAACTATGCTGGCCATACCAGTTACCAAAAGATGCTTACGGCAATTAGGAAGACATATTATTGGCCAGGTATGCGCAGAAGCATTGCAGAATATCTAAGCAAGTGTTTAGAATGCCAACAGGTTAAAGTGGAGCATCGGCACCCAGCAGGACTGTTGCAGCCCATACCCATACCGGAATGGAAATGGGAAGTGATCTCTTTAGACTTTATTACAGGCTTACCTCGAACAAGGAAGCAGAATGATTCAATTATGGTAGTGGTGGACAGATTAAGTAAATCTGCTCATTTCATACCGGTGCAATCCACTTACAAAACCGTGCAGATTGCAGACATATTTATGAGGGAAATATTTAGGTTGCATGGTATACCTAAGACGGTGATTTCACATCGGGATGTTAAGTTTACCTCCGCATTTTGGAAAACCCTGTTTTCGGGTTTGGGTACCCAGATACACTTCAGTACCGCTTATCACCCTCAAACTGATGGGCAGACGGAACGGGTGAATCAAGTTTTAGAGGATATGTTGCGCATGTACGTAATGCGACAGCCAACTAAGTGGGAAGATTATCTGCACTTGGTGGATTTTGCATATAATAACAGATATCAGGAGTCTCTAAAAATGAGTCCCTTTGAAGCATTATATGGGCGACAATGTCGTACACCAATTAACCGGAGCAGTCCGGAGACAAAATTAATGTTGGGACCAGAAATGTTGGCTGAGCTGGAAGCTGAGGTAAGAAAAATAAGGCAAAATTTGAAGGCTGCGCAGGATCAACAGAAGAGCTTTGAAGATAAGAAAAGGTCTTATCGCGAGTTCGGAGTAGGTGACCACGTGTATGTCAGAATTAGGCCTAAAATAAGTACCTTAAGGTGGAATTCTTGCGCCAAATTGGCTCCTCGTTACTGTGGACCCTTCCAAATTCTGGAAAGGGTGGGACCAGTAGCTTATCGACTGGCCTTGCCTAGTCACATTAAAGTGCACAATGTGTTCCATGTATCTTTTTTAAAGCGATATATGCACGATGAAAAACATGTAATACAATGGCAAAACATTCAGGTAGGAAGATAAAAGGAAATAAAATCCTAGCTGAAGTTGGAAACAAATCTGAATTACTAATTGATGATCATGTTGCTACTTTTCAGGTAGAACCGGATGGAGAATTTCTGGTAGAGCCACTACGCATACTTGATCGTAGGGAAATCGAACTCCGAAAAAGAATAATTACCCAGGTGAAAGTGCAGTGGAAGCACTTCGAACCTGACGAGGGTACCTGGGAAGATGAAAATTTTGTACGGGAAGCATACCCAGAGCTTTTTGTAAGCTTGGACTGAAACACCGAGGACGGTGTTACTTTCAGGGGAGGAAGATGTGACAGCCTCATTTAGAGCTAATTAGTATGAGTTTAGTTAAAAGACAATTTATTTATTTTAAATATATGTTTACTTTTATTTTTGTAAAAGAAACTCAACAAGAAATACATTTTGTTACTGATTTGGAAAAAGGAAATGAATCTCTTAAACTGCTGGTAAAGTGTCTAAGAATAGGATTTGGTTACTTGGGAACAGTTAGAGGACAGTTACCTAACCTCCAGGGATAAAAAGAAATCCCAGGGGAGGATTAGGGGTTCTGTGTTTTTTCCTCTGGAAAGAGTAAGGTGAAGAATTCTCTAGAGCTGTGGAATAGGACAGTTGAGAATAACTTCTGCAACCTTGTATCCAGATTGACTGTTTGTGGCTGGATTGGCCGTCCAGAGGCCACAACAGGTTACTGCTGTTCCCGTGGTGCCAACTGAAGTTCTGGAGCTAGGGGGCAAGCGGAGGACGTGATTGCCTCCCTTGAATGGATGGGAGGACCACAGTTTATAGAGCAACAGTTTCCCACAGATAAGTAATCTAGAAAGATTTAATTTGAATGCTAGTAGATAAATAAGACAGTTAGACTGTTATACTTTACTACATGTTTCAAGAAAAATTCAGTGACAGTAGAGTCTATTTATGAATGCGATATGAGTTAGGAACTATTGTGTAACAGAATAGACTGTGAGATTTAATTCATTATGCTACATTAATTAGTTTGTGCCAAGCTTCATATTACAATGATATTATAAATTCCTATTCTAGGGAAACTGAGACATAATAGGATACCGTATAATGAAGTTATGCTGCGGTAGCTACTGTGTAATAAAAGTAAGAAATATATATATGTCAGACATCGAAAACTTGCATGTGGAATAAACTTCTGTATTAAAAGACTTCTGAATGATTTATGTACAGGAAACCAGAAACCTAGAGTTAAATAAAAGACTCGTACAATAATCATTTTGGAGTAGTTAACTGTAAATGCATATTGTGGATTCCATACCAAAATTTCGGAAATGGTAGTATTAAACTTATAAGAAGACCTGCACCGAACTTGTGGAACGGAGTTTGGGATAAACCCTACCCGTCCCTGTTCATTTTTCCGGAGAAGCTATACGCGGCCAGTATGGCGGCTAGAGCCAAGAAAAGTAGAAAGAATGATTTAACAATAGGTCGAATAACGAGAAGAATGAGTTTATAACCAAAACGCAGGAAACCGGAACATGCAATATTAAACAAGGTTCGGACAGCCGACCCAAGCTGAATAATAGAATGAATAGGTGTTTACAGGTGTTACGAATGCTAAATACAACCCAAGCAGAAAAACAAACTTACAACCTGTATATTCTTGTAAAGTATTCAGTTAACAGTGGTGAAATAAAACAATGAAATGTAACTGTGCCAGAACGATAAACCCCAGAGTGAAGGGGTGATAGTAACAAGAAAATACCACAATAATGAAATATCATATATGTTAACACAAAGTAACGTTTCCAGAAAGTCAAATCCGAAGGCATGTCGCCATTGAAGCGGAAATGTTTAAACAAAGGCTACAAAAAGCAATAACGTGTTCATAGGCAAGGAAAATTACACCATGCATCATTCATGTAACAAAAACCTTTACTCTGTGCTTTCAAAGTATGCCTGGGGTTATTCTAAACTATGCCCAGAAAAAACTTAGATTTAAAACCCTGAAACCCCAGTAAAATCTTTAGCCGGAATGCATGCCACAACCCCATGCAAATGTTGTGTTGCGGAATACCTGTACATTGTGCGAATAGACAGGTCAGTCGCCAAAGATTTGGGTAGGGAATGTTCTGTTCAATGAAATGTAACCAGTGCTCCTCACCTGCAAGAAACCAAGCAAAAGATTATTATACAAGAACTTGTGAATCAGACAAATTACTTGCGAGGGGTTGTTCAAACGGAACGCACCAGTTATAAAATATTGAACCCACGTCACCTTCCATCTACAGGTAAGGAAAAACGAGGGTTTAGAGAGTTATCAGTCGAACTCTTCGTTCTACTCTTCAAGCGAAAGCTTTGGAAAAACCTTAAACTAAAGTTAGAAAATCTTCAACTCAGATTCAGTGCAATCATACCTGCAAGAGGAGAGATTAGTCTTTCCGCAGTGCCGAGAGGTAGGTGGTAGCGTTGGCTCGTGCAGGGATGTTCCAGGACAACCCTATAAAACGAGAAACTTTCCAGAAGCTCTGTTAAACATTTAGAGGAGCGATAGGAAAACTTATAGCATTGCAAATGGAAGAGCAAACAAGGGTTAACAGCAGAGTTACTCACCACCTGAACGAAATTCGGCCATGCAAAACTATAGCGCGCCAAGAAACCAGCAGAGCGCCAAGAGAAAATGACAGTCTGGAGTGACGAGGTTGATTGACAGGTTACCCTCGGCGTTTTTCCCTCGAAATTCTGCGAATATCAAGGTGGGATACGCGGCAGTGTTATCCGCACCGATACAATGTACTGACCAAGAACTGGAGGGCGACAACTGTGCACAGACCAGTGGGATGATGTGCCCAAAATGCGGAGCATTGAATTCCCATTGGGTTATGGAGATAGGTGTAGCAGATACACATGCATGTAAAGTCCTTTCCAGAAGATTAAACCAAGATATAGTTGATCAAAATTCCAAACCGATGTTGCAAGGACATTACGAGTAATGTTGATATTTATAATGAAACATAACTCTCGAGCTTAACGCAAGAAATATCTTAATCCATGTGCACATTAAACAGATCGCATAGTTACATTGTATACAGCTGTAGGAGCTTTTATTGTTAGGTTAATGCGATGTTATTTTTTTATAAGTTATCCATATTAGAGAGTACGATCTCTTATGTAAAGTCAGCATATCTCATATGAAAAGGTCACATATAGTAAAGCGCCACATTATGCAAAAGTTTAATGTAGTAATGCTATGATGATTTGACTATACATATAATAATGTTAACTATGTGATAATGCTACCATTAGATTGTTAAAATGACTATTGAATTTGTTATATGTGCTATTAATAAGAAAAGAAAAATGTATATATATATTCTGACAATGGTAAAAAAAATTGATCTGTAGTAATAGACATGTATAATTGTGACATGTTCTGATCAATCAAGTTACTTGTCGTGGGATGGAATTCATAACACTAATGATATATATATATAAATATTTATATATCCAATAAAATTTTTAGTGGTAACTACTTTCAGCCACCATTGCCACTCCACACACTTATTGGGTGGAAAAAATATTTACATTGATGTTGTAAATTTACCACTATTATATGTTGTAATAATCACTTTTATCTCATTTTTTATATTTTTTTAGCAATATTTTAAAACAATTTAATCTTCTAATGATAATTAAATGGTACATTAATGATGTTAATTTACCACTATTATATGTTGTTACAATCACTTTTACGTCAATTTTTATTTTTCATTAGCAATATTTTAAAACAATTTAAAATTTTAATGATAAATAAAAATTGTAGATGAAATAGTAAATGCAAAGAATAAGTTTACCAATTAACATTGTGGAATGAATTTGGACTATAAATAGACATAGTCATATGAAATTGTAATTACACATTGATTGATGATCTAAGCACTTATAGTTGAGCAATTAAAATTATACATCTAGATCGTCTAGCCTAATTTAAAGATGAGTATTGAAATGACATTGTTGTCACAACTTCATCATGTTCTAATCCACCAAGTTATGTGTCCTGGGATGGAATTTATAACACTGATGTTGCAAATATATATATATATATATATATATATATATATATATATATATATATATATATATATATATATATATATATATGTATCCAATGAAATGCTTAGTGGTAAATAATTTCAGCCGCCATTTCCACTGAGCACTCTTTGTGACCTCCAAACTATTGGGTGAACTTGAGGTGGCAATGAAGATCCAGATTCTATAGAAAAAATTATTATTTACATTGATGTTGTTAAATAACCACTATTATATGTTCTTACAATCACTTTTACCCCAATTATCATTTTTCGTTAGCTATATTTTAAAAAGATTTAATATTCTAATGATAATTAAATGGTACATTGATGTTGTTAATTTACCACTTTTATATGTTGTTACAATCACTTTTACCCCAATTTTTATCATTCATTAGAAATATTTTAAAAAAATTTAATCTTATAATGATAAATAACAATTGTAGATAAAATAGCAAATGAAAAGAATAAGTTTACCAATTAACATTGTGGAATGAATTTGAATTATAAATAGACATAGTCATATGAAATTGTAATTACACATCGATTGGTGATCTAAGCACTTAGAGATGAGTAGTCAATATTATACCTCTAGATCTTCTAGCTTGATTTAAAGATGAGTATTGCTTATTTTTTTTTGTAAAGTTCGTAGGACCTTTCATTTTTCTTTTTTTCTCCTTTTTTTTATTCCATCTTCATCAAGATGTCCAGATACATCACCTCCATCGGGGAAGTGAATTGAACATGTGATGAGTGCCGTCAATGTTTAACAAAGACCTAGGAATTGAACATGTGATGAGTGTCATCAGAGTTTAACCAAGACCTCTGCCTCATCAATGTTTAACCAAGACCCACGGATAGTATTGTGCATTTTTAATAGTGGGTTTCCCTCCTAATATTCTAGTGGCTTCTCATTATAAATATTGTGTTTGATTTCTTATGTGATTGATTGTTATATGTTGTTAGGATCTCTTTTACTTCTCTTTCATTAACAATGTTTTAAAAAATAATAGTATTCTAATGAGAAATAGAAATTGTAGATAGAATAATAAATTAAAAGAATAAGAGACATGAATTCACACAATACACTAGTTTTTGTAATTTTTATTTCAAGTTTGTTTGATTCAATTTGGAATTATAATTATTTTTTAAACAAATTTTTAGCTAAATATGATGCAGGAGCATCCGACTAGGGAGACAAATAGCCAGCAGGCTTCCATGATTTGTTTCGGTGATATGTTATTCCACAGGCCTTGACACCTGTCAGGGTTTAATTTGTTTTTCTTTGATTAGAGAATTAGTTGTCAGTAGGAATTGTTTTAGTTTAGCTAACTTTTATTTTTAATTTGCATTAAGGAACTGTAGTGAGTTACTGAGTTATTTTAAGATTTGTTAGTGATAAAGTAAGAAAAGAAACAAAGTAAATAATGTAACTGAATAACCAACAGTGGCAGTTACCAACTGGTAATGAAATTTCCTGTAGCAGAGATACAAAAGAAACAGGAAGGACACAAACGAAGGGTTCTGCAAACCTGTTGTTGAAAGGAGTAATATAACAAGCAGTGAAATTATTTCAGCCATTCATCTGTTTCAAATGTTGTGTAAACATCTTGTTAATTATAACTTCACATGCATAGTACTGACAATCGACTATAGACAGAACGACAGTAACAGCCATTAAGGTTGATCATTTCTTTTCCCTTTTATAAATTGCAAGTCCAAGCAGTGCAGGAAAGGTGACAGTGTGAGTTCTTATGTGAAACCGAGAACGAAGAAGAAAGTGGCCAAGCAATGCTAGAGAGCAGAAATTGAAACGAGAGAAATACAAGTCGAAATTCGACACAGACAACCAAATATAATTTCCAGGTAACAACTATTAAACCAGTAAATTGCTTGAGCAAAACTGAAATGAAATTAGAAGTTTTCTTTCAAAGTTTACATATATAGATATGAAATTGTCATATTAAGAGTCTGGATGTTACAATCCCGAAACCTACATAGAAAAATAACAAAACCCCTAGAAACAAGAAGCGACCGTTAGGGTTTGACCAGAAACCCTCGAGGATTACAAATGAACGAATAGAGTAACAGTCACAAGTTACAGGCGGGTTCCTCGAACCCCAGAAGTTCTAAAACCCTTACAAGACTGGACCGGTCGAAAACAAAGAAAGACAGGGCTGGACTGTAGCCATAGTCGACCTATAGGTTGCCACAAAACTAGATGCCCAGAAAAACATTGAACAAAGAATGTCTGCAAGACTGAAATGCAACACAGTTTAAAATGGGAGTGTAACGAAGTTTGATGCTACCCGTGAGGAAAGGAGGAGCCGAGACCGAGCACAGGACCATGTGACAGAGACGTCCACCTGCACAGAGTCAGAACAATGGAGACAGTCAGTTAACCATTGTGACGCGTTTGTAAAAAAAAACCAAGAGTTGAGAAAGGGTTCGACCTGAGTACCTGGAGGGAAATACATAACAAAGATACTTTCATTCGAGTAAACAACCATCAAACGAGACGAGGACCATACCTATTCACGAGGAGCCAAGAGGTCAGTTTGTGTTACAGGAGAATGCGGAAGTGAAACATGGTGGGTCGACTTACCAGTTCGAGCGCCTGAAGAGACCAAGCGAGGCCGAGAGTTTTCCTGACTGGAAACCCCTGAAAACAAACCAGAAAGGCGTGAATCATAGCTGAATCCAAACACAGACAAAGACGATAATGATAAATACAATGGGATAAATAGTTGCAGAGAAGGAGTTCAAATGTGTCGAGACAGACGAATAAATCACCATTGCTAACACAGAAGCCTGTTCGCCAACGATGCATCATTCCACAGCGAGAGCCGAAGTTCATAGACCGACATAGCATAGGAAACCCAAAGGCGGAGCCCTCACACACAGACCCGAAAACAAAACGATGACCGCCAAAATGGAATGATCCCGATTAACAGGCGAGAACCCCAAGTGGCACGACAACCGAACCTCCAACCATTACTACCATATTAATTGCAAGCCAGAATAGCAACAACAAAAAATCTTACGGAGAACAGGGATCGAGATAATTTTTTCATCATGACTATCCACAACACGCGTTGTATTAACGCCGGATTTAACACAACACCACGTATAAACACGTTGGCACAGTACACCAACCTTTTTTTTTATTACGTTGTAATATTGACATGTAATAACACGTGGACTGCTGTTCCATACATATTGACAATCAAAACAGCGAAGTTGGGGTGTGGGCTGGCGCCTACTCATCAAAATACAATATATACTATTGATGTATGTTTATTTATGTATTGATGTATGTTTATTAGAAAATTTAAATTTAATTTCATCTAATATTGAAAAATTTAAAGTAATATAAATAGCTTTAAAAAAAAGTTAGAGGTTTAGAAATTATTAAATTCCACCTTTTACATATTTGAATTTCAAATTTAAAATTTAATTATAAATTTAGTATTATTATAAAATTTAAATTTAATTTCATCTAATATTGAAAATTTTAAAGTATATAGATAATTTTCAAAAAAGTTAGAGGTTGAGAAAGTATTAAAGTCCATCTTTACAAATCTCATCAAAAATTTTAAACAATGGTTTCTCTTCAAAATCATTCAACAATTTTGAAGGAACCTTTATTTTTAAATGGTGTGTTTTGAAAAGAAAATTAGAACCAAGGAACATGAGCTAACTAATTAGTATATTTTTTTGAGGATGTTATGTGTTAAAATTTTATTAGTTAAAAGTGAACTCAAATATTTTTATTTGGATAGACATTTGAATCTCCAAAGAAAATTTAATCACTTGTTCGTGGGTCGTTGATATCATCAATTAAGAGGGCTTTGGTATCCTAGGCTAGGCTCATGGTCCTTTCTAGGATTGAAAGACCAAATGTGTCAATATTCATTATTCAATTTTACCATACTTGTGGTAGAGTATGGTAATTTGAGATTTTCAACATCCTTGAGTTTAAAAGATTCATATTTTGCTTCAACATGATCTTCCTATAATCCATCCAAAATGATTTGATGCAAATCACTATGATCTGGTACACAGACTAATCAAATACAGAATGATAAAAATCTTGCTAGAGCTTGAATTGGGGGAACAATGTAAATGGATCTGAATGAAACCCAAGTTATTTATATCAATTGCAAGAAATATTGAATCAAAAATAAAGTTAGTATATACAAATATGATCAAATATAGAATGATACAAATGTTTTCTAGAGCTTGAATTGGGGGAAAAATGTAAATGGATCTGAATGAAACCCAAGATAGTTGTATCAATTGCAGGAAATATTGAATCAAAAATAAAGTTGGAATATACAAATAGGGTGCGGATAAATTCCACGATTCAGGTAGGAAATTAGTTCAACACAAGTGTTTCCAATGTAAATACATATGGATGTTTCAACAAAAGAAAAAATTAGGGTCTTCTGGTTAATAATGGCTAAGGATAGAGATATTTGTAATATATCCAATGCATTATTTCGTAACTATAGTAAATAACCAAAAAGAGAGAACATGATATAATGGATACTCTTGTCATGTCAATTATGCAATTCCTGAGACCTCCCTCTTTAAATAAGTTCCAAAATTCTTCTTACACCCTTTGGCAACATCTGGTAGTGCTTTCATTGTCATCATGGAAGAGTAGAAGTTTAATGCTACTACTTCCTGCCTTACGACGTTTCCTTTGCAACATCTGGTGCAATTGCTACTTTTATAACATATGATCTATAAAAATAATGCCCATTAAATAATGAGTTAACTAAGCACTTAACATTCTTTTCTAACCACTTCATTATACACAATCACCAACTACCCTACTCCCCATGGGCTTAACCACTTATATATATATATATATATATATATATATATATATATATATATAATTTTGAAATGAGGTTTAAGTATTAATAATCGATCGAGATAATAGGGATTTAACCTCCACTTTGTACTTATGGAATATTTCATTAATACTTTAAATATAAGATTCAGATTCATTTCAAAGTTAGTTATGCCATTTTTATTTTTGGGTTACTATGGTTTTCTAATTACATGTTTTTTAAATGTATATTATTTTCACTCATATATTATTTATTTTTTTCAAAGAAAAAGGTATTATATTTCCAAAATAGTAGAATATATATATGCTCTAGTATAATCATCCATACTGTTGAAAAAAAACAAAAAAAAACATTACACATAAACACTACATTGTTGAGAACTTATAAAGCATAGATTCACGAGTATGGATTATGGAGATACCTAGGTTCAAATAAAAAATAACATAACATCAAAATATTCCAAAAAAGGAGAGGCACAAAGTTGGAATCACCGAAGGTGGGTATCCATTGACTCTACCTCCTCCCCATTAAAAAAATCATTGAGATCCATAGACATAACAAGTAGAGACAAATCATCCTTTAAGAGAGAATCTTCTTTTTCATTGAATTCATGAGGGATATGGTGGAAAGACACCTAATTAATAACTTGCATGGATTTATTATATCTATGATGATGGGATCCAACCTGAAATCCCTCATCGAGGCCATGTGAGTGGCCCACTCAATGAATAGCTTTGAGTATCCCACAATTTACAATTCCTTAAATTACTTTTTTTCTACCATTTCCATATAAATCAAAGAGAAGTGAATTTTGCATGTCTATTTAAGCCTCTACTGAGTGTGTATCTACAGAACATGTAATGAGAGTGATTGAAAAGTAGAGAAATGTCTACTCTTTGTATCATAGGGTAACCTTTCCTGACCCCATGAAGAAAACTCTAGGGAATTCCATAATCTAAAAAAGGCATGATCAATTTCCTTGATATTTTCAACTTTAGCTTTGATTTAAATTCATTAGAAAGGGAGAGAATTTTACCAAATATGCTCTTTAATGGAAGCTTAATACTATGAAATATGCACAAGTTTAAAACCCTCCACAATTAAGAAGTAGGGTAGGCCTGCATAATCTTTTACAAAGTTATCCAAGTGACATAACATTAAAAAATAAACTAAGAGAGGACTAGTAAAAAATTCCTTGGGTTTGAGATCCTTTCATGTAATCATCACCACTTGGAGAGTGTAAGGGAACTCAATGGAAAAATGGGAGAATATTTCTCCTGATATTTACATAAATAGCATTTAGTATGACCAAGAAAACCAAATTTTAGGCCTACTTTTCAAGTAAGAAATTTGATATCAAGTTCCATAAAAGTGATATTTTTCATTTGAGACGCATCAAGGGCTTCCATATCAAACACCACCACCATTTATTGTCGCCTATAATCCATAATTTTTAAAATTCATTGTAGCCAAACCTTGCAATGTATTCTCTATCATTGGGATTCCTTGACTAGCATAAAGAATTGCGGACATCCTTCCAAAGGTTATTGTAATTAGACATTAGAAAAATAATGTAATGATATCGCTCAGTCACCACTTACCCAATTAATCGTATATAATATATTTCCTTCCACCTAATTCAACATCTAATTTTGTTACTTTTGGCTTTGGTGTCACTAAGGAAGAATAAATTTTCCTATCAAATAGCTTGGAAGAGAGGGGAAAAAAATAATCATCCCCAAACATATCTAATGGTCATAATCAATTTTAACACTATGTCCATCCCCCACCCTCAATACTTTCCACTCCTTTACCACATGGAAGGCATACATCAAGGTCTTATATTCAATTTACCATATATTTGATTTGAGATGCATTTTAATCCATTTTTCCAAGGATAAACCAAGGAAATATTTATCGTTTAAGACACTAAACCATATAATACTTCACACAAATACCCTCCATAAGCTTCTACACGTTGGATCATGATAAAAGGGAAATAGATTTCTTAGGTTGCATCCTCCTAAATCCTTGGGAAAATTTATTCTTAACCATTTTTCCAAGGCTATATCATCAGAACTCTTAGCTCCAAAGAAGGTAAAGTGGAAACTAAGTTTATGAATATTAGAGAGAATACCTTTAGGAACAACAATGATAGATATACAATATATTGGAATTTCCTCCAACGCCTAATTCAAGAGAACCAATTCTCCTGAACTCGAGATCAATATGAGAGACCATAATGACACTCTTGATTCCACCCTCTTAACAAGCCAAATCCAATTAGGCTTCCTATATTTACTTGTCTTAAAAAACACCAAGGATTTAAGGCCATCATCCAAATTCTTCATTGAAAAGGAGAAAATAACCTTTAGACTATGCCTTAAATGCATCAAATAGGCCATTAGTAATCAAGAAATATTTGCTAATATTGATATCCATACTTATATCTTTACAAAATATGTCAATAGCCTCTTTCTCACAGATAAGGTATCATATAGACCCTTAGACACAAAAAATAACTTCATTGTTATAAAAGGTGTGATTCTTGCATCCTTAATTTTTTTTATGCATTAATAACTCTATGAGAGGAGTAGGTTACAATAATTCTACTAAGAGCCTTCGCAATAATGAGAAAGAATAGGGTAGAAAGAGGACAACTCTCATTAAGGCCTTGAGGGGCTTGAAAGAACTTGGAAGGGGCCCCATTGATCATAACCTAAAAAAAATAGATTCGATGCACCCCATGATATAATTTACCACGGGAAAATTTATCCCCATTTGTATGAGAATAAGCCTCAATGAAAGTTTAGTTACCTTAGATAAGCCAATATTTAGTATGGAAACATTAAGGTTGGAATTTTTAACAACATGGAACACTTCCTAGGATACCACCACAACATCAAGTATGTTCCCATTGTTTAGGAAATTGTAATTGTTCAACAAATATGAAGACTCTCATAACATTCTTCATCCCTCCTAGTGATAATTTCTGATATTAACTTATATATCACACCACAATAGGAAATAGGTTGATACTCACCAAAGGAAAATCCATCCTACTTCTTGGGAAAAAGATAAAAGAAGGTTTGGCTTAAGGCGCTTAATACCTTACCAAACAAGTGAAGCTCCTTGATTACTTTGACTAGGTCATCTTTAAACAGATCATAAAATCTCAAAGATAATTCCATAGGAAATCCATATAGGTTATCTATCTTGCGATTTTAAATTGATCTCAGAGAAGCTAAGACGTTAGGTTGCTCCATTATTTCTACTAAATATGGATTCAATTCCTCTAAAAATACCTATGGGCATTTAATCTCCAATTTTGTTTGGATAAGACATCCTATAGGCTCTTGAGAAATACAGCAAAAATATTGATCTCTTACAAATGCCTTCTCCTCCAAAGAGTTGTAAATTATATCATTCATAGAATATTTTAGGGGCTAATATTTTCTACGTTTTTTCGAAAAAAAAAATATTCACCAATTTCCATTTTTTCCTAAAACAGATTCGCCCAAATTTTATATCATAAAATTATTTTACCTTAAAAATCACCAAATTTTTATAGATACCGTACAAAATCATTAGAAATTTGAATATTTTTACAAACATATCGCTAAACATATTATATTTTTCATGTTAAGGACTGGTAATATTTGCCAAGGTTTCTAAAATTTAAGATAAATTTCCATCCTTAAAATTTTCCCTAATGTCACCCTCCACTTTGATATCCTAGACTGTATTAATCAATTTCCGATAATTTTCAAGCTAGTAGGAAAACTTAGAGTTATTATCCCTAGATTGCCACCAAATGTTTGTACACTTTAGTCTCTATAATTCTTCTTCGTTAATGAGTAAATCATTGCAAGTGTCCCCAATGAACAATAATTTGGATTGCATATCTAAGTTGAAAGTTCTAGCATCTTGATCCTTCAATATGTTTGCAAATTGACACTCAACCTTGATTAGATGAGCTTTGGATTCTGTGAAGAAATTATTTAACCCTTCCTTAGAATCATTTTAAATTTTTGTAAGATTGCTAGAAAACTAACTCATGTAAGAGGAGTTAGTGTGAGTGAAGGGCCTCCATAGCATAGAAACTAAAGCTCTATACTCATCTGCCTATAGCCACATATGGTAGAATTTTAAAGAGGGAATTATGGTATCACATCCATGAGATAGTAGAAGAGGATGTGCCACTATCCCAACATGCCTCAACTAAACATATTTTATTTTAAATAAAAACCATAATTCAAGAAACTCCTCAAAAACAAGGAAATTGTAAAGAAATTTGCAGGTGTTGTCCTCCTGTGTTCAACTATTTCACTAGGTTTCCATTAATTTTTCTAGTTCAATATCCATAATCTCATGATTTCTCAAGAAGTCAACAAAGTAAAAACTTTCTGAATCTAACTAAGGATTAGGGGCCCAAATGTCATGCACTAAGAGAGTGAAATTTAAGTCACCACCAACAACCGCTAGAGGGTATGTGAAAGAACCTATATAGGCTAAATATTCCCAAAAGGGATTTTTTTAAGCATAAATTTCATAAACATTTAAAATACAAAAGTCATATACTAATTATTTTTCTTTTTTTTGGTAACTTTAGAAATTTATAGTAACTAAAAAATAGGATTACATGTCTATATTTTTTTTTTGTTGGTCTAGCACTAGGGAAGCTAGACTGGTGATGGAAAAAAAAAAAAAATCTAAAAAAAAAAAAAAAACCCTTTGTTGTCCCAATTGGTTCTCAACATGATAGTATCTAGATAACTTTGTAAAATGTCTAGTCAAACTTAGATAGTAGTAGAAAACCAACTAACATAAATTGATAACATAAAGATAACAAAATATTAAGATTGAGCTGCAAAAATGAAATCCATGATGGTGACTCAAGAGGAGGAAAATACTTCTATTATCTTGCAGGGTCCCTAGAGAGGTTAGTCCTTTGTCTTTATTGAATAGGGCCTCATTGTCTCCATGCTCAAGAACCAAGTTGTGGTATTCCAACTGTAATTCATCTAGTTGCATCATAATCACCTTATTGTCCTCATTACATTCTTAGAGGACCTTTCTAAGAAAATATTTGGTATTAAGTATAATTCAATTGTGCATAAATATTGAATCTGACACCCCTATGTTTGACCCATATTAGGGAACAAGGTGGTATCCGAAGCTAAAAATATTGCATTAGTATATTCATAGTGTTGTCGTTGTGACAAACCCTTTCAAAATTTATCCTATAATGATTTTTGGAGGCTACTCTCCATCTTGCGATTGGTCGTTCCATAGTCACTTCTTGGTTAGTTGATACTTTTGAGGTCCCTTATCATATTGGAAGTGTCGAAGTCACTTTATCACACATGTTTAATTTGTAACAAGTCCATGAAAGCATTATTTCATGCAAGCTCAAATAATCATAGAATGTTCCATCAATATTATGCCTATGTAATTCCAAATTCATGTCAACAGTTAATGTGAACTGATAATGATAGTTTCTCACGTTATAGCAGTGTTTCCATTTCGCCGAGTTTTTGAAAACTATCACTCTTGCACACCTTTGTTTTCTTCCATGTCGCTTTCATGTTTCCATTTTTTTCTTTCACTTTATTTCACCTAATTAGTGTCGCTTTCATGTTATCTTTTCTCTGGAATGTGTTTCTTTCACCATCCTTCACATATCACAAGTGTCGTTTGCACTTTTATATTCATATAGAAAGTGTTGTCTTTTGGCACGGGAATTATTGATTTTCATGTAAAGTGTAGTATTGGCTTATTGCAAGTGGTATAATTTTTGGTGATGAGATGTTCTTGTCATGCAGACATGCTTCACATTAAGGAAGTATGTATTCATGTATTATGCATGATTTATATTGTGTCGTCATGTGTCTAAGTGTGTGATCATAGTAAATTCGTATCACTATTCTCATGGGTCTCACTGATCCTCTTCTTAGCCAAATTATGGAAAATTACCTCAATGCTCAAGTGTAGTTCCCCTTGCCTCCAAAAAATTCACAAATTTTTCCCTCGACCTGGATTGTTCATATTTTTCACTCAGTCTGGACTAGACAAATTTTCTCCTCAGTATGGACTGCGTAACTGTTTCCCTTAGTCTAGCCTAAGCTCCACACTATGCAGTTTTAGTGATCAAGCTTGACCATTGGCTTCTTGAATAGCCCAATAACGCAGTCACTAAGTTGTCTCTCCCGACTAGTCACCTGGCCCTGACTCAATCAATGGATCATCGTGCAACATCTTAGATGACGGGTTTACCACACTGATTTTGTGTTGTCATGAGTGGGTTATAGATGAAAAAATTCTATCATGATATGGAAAGATGATGAAGGAAATATAGAGAACGAGGACATGCTATAATACTCCTAAGGAGAGGAGTAGATAAGATGATCATCAGAAAAGAAGATGAAGGAACATAGGATTACAAGAAAAGATCAAATATCAAGACTGCAGGAACAATCCATCAAATTTATGACTTATTGGAGGGAAGATATGAAGAACAAATCATATTTCACACAAAGGAAGAAGTAGCAAGAAGGAAAACTTATCACTGCCACATCATTATGTCATCAGTGTTATGTGTCGTCACAAAGATTGAAAACCATTACATGTGTTTTCCTTAGGGACAAGTATTCTATCATGTCATGATACGAAAATGAAGGAGATGGAAGAGAAAAACATGTCGAAAGACACCTTTGTAGCTGAGCATGCAATTTGATTGATCGAGAGAAAGAAAATGGAAACATGTATACGATCACTACCCAACACATGATATCATTGAAGATACCCTATCACCAAATCATGTGGAGGTGAAAGGAACACACTCAAGACACAGAAAATGTAGTCGCTTGACATTTCCACATCATCAATCATTCCATGTCAAAGGACATAAACCAAGTGGAAGCTAGTAGTTTTAATCCCCCCTCCACTCAGGTTCTATCATTCGAACACATGTTAGCCCTTGTGGAAAAGAAATTGTACAAGTGGAAAATTCACGTCGAGAAAAAAACCTATAATCCCTAAAGGCACGAATCTTTGAATATCTTGAAATTAAGGTGAAATATGGCAGTCCTTCTATTTCCCAAATTAGCCCTTCAAAGTTATTTATTCACCAATAACTATTCATATATATAGTGCAATATGTAGCGTGGTAGTATAAAACAAGCATGATGGTACCATTTACAAAGCATTAAGTCATCCTGATACACACTTCCTTGACAAGGAATAGTTGTCTTTCATTTAGTGTTCTACAACAAATAATAAGTATCATTAAGTAATAATGGTACTATTCCACATCAACACAACACAAATAATAGTTACAGTTAGTTTTAGCAAGTATATGTGCCAACTTGAGCAACTAACAATAGTACCCTACGTCATTCGACAACACATTACCACCACAAATCATATCTTCTTATTTATTTTGGAATGTTTATGTGGATGTGTCACCCTAACAATGGTGTTACATATAATTGATTATTAGAAATGAATGGTACAATAAAAATTATTCCTCGGTCACGTTCTAATTAGAAATGTATTTATAATTGTATGGAGTGTTATAATAAGTAGTGTGGCATGTAAATACATCATCAATGACTATGCAAGGTTATACAGAGGGATACATTAGTGGAATATTTTTTCAAAAAATGGAAAAAATGAGAATTTACAAACTAAATTGAAAGACTACAAATGTGGAAATGTAAATTTAGATGTAGTGAAGAGATTACTTGGCTACACCCCTAATGTGGAGTGATGATTTTTGGGAAGATATTAAATTAAATCAAAGGATGGGCGGTGGGCTTGAAAATTTCAAGAATAAAATGGAATCCATTATATATCAATGTTGTGGTAAAATCCAAAAATTTGGATCCATAGGATGATGGGGCACTTGTAGTGTGGTCTCTTCAAGATGTTGGAAACTCTTCGTACAATGAAAATGAGAATTTGACTTTATATTTTTTATCTAACCCTACCATAAATTCCTTCTATCAAAATATATTAATGTAGTTAAGTTTTAAGGTACGAAATTAATAACTTGGAAAAAAAATAAGCTTCATATTAGTGTGTCATATATGTCATGTACGGTTATGTACCAATGTGTTTATAAAAAAAAATGAAATATAGTTTTTGACAATTTTTTTATTTTTATTTGAATGTACCTTGTATCACATTGCATAAATTTTGTTGTATGTTGATGGAATACCACATCAAAGTTTTTTTTCAAATACCATGTTTTACAAATCTGGAGAATGGTTTGGTATTTTTTGTTCAACTCCCTTATATCATGACACATTGGCTCATTAGTAATTTTAGTAAAGCACTATTGAATAACTCTTTAGGATAGAATGTTTTATAAGATTTGGCTTGTTTACTGTATGGGTCATGTCAATATTTTTCAAACATTTTGTTTTACAAAATTCAAGTATGAAGGACTCTTATTATTTGTAGCTTGTTTAAAGGTATAAACACATAAATGTATGTGTTAAAAAAAATAAAATAAAATAAAAAACGTTCAAGGAAATTCTTAGGTGTATCAAATAGAAAATATTTGCTAAACCCACCCTAAAAATGTCAACAAACATCCACTTTCAAAAAAGGAAAAATTCTTTTGCAAAACCATGTTTTCCTTCCAATACGTGTCACCTTAATGCTATCTATTACAATAATGCAGATACACTGACTAGAAGACATCAATACCAAGAATTAAAAAACATGGTAATGCCACCTAACACATGCCACACCATTACCTAACTACTATAAGATATTGGTATATTGATGTCATACTAATGTCTGGCTTAGGGTGTTGGTATATTGACCTCTCACTTTTAGTGTACTAAAACAATTTCTTTTTATATTATATTAGATTGATGTTATAAACAGTAGTCCAATATGAAAATTTACACCTAAATCAAATGATGGAAGAGTACGAGAGAAAGCTAAAAATGAAATCAAATCACATTTTTGTCTAGTTGTGCATTGTTCTGGGTTATACGGGATGACCTCAGTCCGGTTGAGGAGTTAATGATGTACAATAGAAGACTTGTCACAGAAGATACCAACCATAATGAATTACAATATCTGGCCTGTCACGATAGATACCGACCCTTATTCACTCTTTTTTTATTATATAAATAAATCAAAACAACATTCCAATTTATTTTGTTTTTCTGTGAACTATCCATATAAAAAAGGTTTTGACATCATAAAATATTTGCAGTTGTATAAACAGAACTGAGGAGCATTTATATTTGATTTTTGTGGGGGTATTTTATTTTATCATTTCGTTCCCACTAAAATTTAGTGAAGAGAAAACTTTGGATTCTCATTCTCTCATTTTATTGCATACTGTATTTCAAATTGAAATGGAAGTTGTTGTCGCAATAACCCACCATGGCTCTTCGAGGATGTATCCTCCTCATAGAACTTGAGGAAGCCTACCTCCTTTTCGAGCGCCTGGGTGGATGTTGGAATAGGGCGAGGGTACATATCTCTCTCCCTCCCTCGTTCCTTCCATAGGCAAACCAAATTATACTGGTCTTCCATATGTTGATGTTGTTCCCTCTCTTCTCTCCTTTGACGTCGTTGAATGATTGACATATTAAATACAATTTTTTATTAAATGAGACATGTATTTAGAAATATATATATATATATATATATATATAATTTTTTTTTAAAGAAAAAAAAACAGTCGGTGCACCGATAAAAACAGGCATGCACCGTTACCAGTGCGTCTGTTTTTATCGCGCATCGGCTGCAGTGCGTCTGGAAATTTTAAATGCACTGCACATCATGCCCTGTATTTTATCAAATGGTGAATTGACTAAACTATCCAGCATTGGGAAGATAATTCCAACAACACATTTCCAAACATCATGTAATGGTCAACAATGTGGTCATTTAATCGATTGCACCATTGACTATGAACAAATTCGGGAGGGCGGTGTGCTGACCAAATTACTCGCCCTCGGGCAGATAGTTTTGTTAGCGCATCACCCTCATAGCATCATTCCATTTTCAACGGTGTGGTGGTATAACCGACCGCACCATTGACTATGTACCAGTATTGGGGGTGGGGGGGTAGTGCACTGACCAAACTATGGTCCCCAAGTGTATAGTTTAGGCAACGCACCGCCCTCCTGACATCACTACATAATCAACAGTTTTGTCGTTTACATGACCGCACCATTGAATATGTCTAAGTTTGGGAGGGTTGTGCGCTAACCAAAATATCCACCCCGGGTCGCATATTTTAGTCAACGCACCACCCTCTCGCACTTGGAGATGGTCAACAGTGCAGCCAGGTAATCAATCAGACTCCAATTTCTGTAAATTTAAAAAAGGCGTTGTGTGTCATTTCGGTATCGCCCCAAAACCGGTGTGGATACCTTTAGCATTGGTAATGGTGTGGCCTGTAAATTTACAAGCAGGACTACAAACTGGTGTGAACCAAATGGCTTGAGCACACCATGCGGATTTTTTTTTTAATTTTTTCAGAAGAAGGTGAATTTTAAGCTATTTTACAAAAATAGTCCGCTAAAAGGTTTAATTATGGAAAAAACAAGTAAAATACCTATACATTGGGGCATCGAGGAGGGATATTTTCTATATAATTTGCAAAACTAAATTTTCCCACCGTTTTGCAAAATACGAAAAGGAGATGGTGGGAAATGAACAACAAAAATGGGTGCAATGGGAGCACAAATGGCAAGGCGCTTGAGACAAGGTAAATTTTCACCGTGCTTGAGATCTCTGGAGCATTGAAAAGTGAAAAATGATTTTTTTTTTTCAGTAATTTTTTTATTTAACCCTATTACGGTGTGCATGTTTTTGAGGCACACTGGGCAGTTTCTTACAGCTGCGACACTATTTTTTATGATGCAATGGGGCCAAATAGGTGTAAAGCGCTACTGCACTACAATAATTATATGTATCGGGTGGGTTTGTACTGAGCACAAGGTGTCCCAGTGTGCCGATTTGTAGTATGAACTGGTGCTTTCTTTAGTGGAATGCACCAGTGTGGTTTAGGACGAGAAACGCACCGAACAAAAAATATCTGCAAAAACCTCCACCTCCCAACCTCCTTTAGTATCCTCCACTAAAAACATATATCTAGGCTATTTTCATAAGGGGTTCCTCAAAAAAATCCACTAGAGGGTATTTTCCTTGTAGTGCATACACTTGCCATAATTAAGGTGAGGTTAATAGAGCTAAGGGATAATCTTGACCCAAGGTGGTGGGTGAAATCGAGTATTTGATTAGGCTACATAAATTGGTTACTAATTCTTTGGAATCTATGGTATGAATCATTACTTATGAGCTTTCCATTATTTTTTGACTTACCAAATTCTTATCCTCCCCAAATTTGTTGATGTTTTTATTGTTGTTTCCTTGTCTTTGAGTTTTGGTTGGTCCCAAGCATTGGGTTACTGGCTTGGTGTGTATTTTCAAGAAGGAATTCTCATCCTCTTTGATTTATTTATAATTATCTATTTAAATGTGTAGAATCAAAGGCTTAAACTCATTGGATAAATGTTTGGGATCTAGATGACATTGCGATTTATTGTGGTGGTAATTATTGTATTTCCTAGTTAATATTTTTCATGTTTGTGGCTATGTTTTATTGGTTGTTGTATTTTACTCCAATACATCGTGTCTTGGTGGCTATTGGGCTTGTATTTATTTTTTCTCCTTAATCTCTCTGCTTTAGCAAGGCATTTTCACATGTCCACGCATTTCTTTTGAATTTAGTAAAGGTTTCTTGGGTGGTTTTCTAGACTAGAGAAGTGAGTCTTGATTCCTTAAATTTGGATGGATTTTATCATCATTTTTGTTTCATTCCCTCTCCCCTAAATATTTTATTTCTCATTTCTCTTTACTAAATTCTCTCCTTTGGCATCATATTTCAAGTTCTAGGTTTTGTAACCTTTTATTTGTTTCATTCGAACATGACACACCATATAATATCATCTAGCCATATGATAGGTAGAAATAGTAGATCTGGCCCTCAAATCTGTCACAGTGAACAAAAACCTTTGGATTCTCAACCTTAAGCTCATATTTTTGCTTGTTGGTCAATGGATAATTTCATGGAGTCTATTCTAAAAGAAGCTCATAAAAATATATCAAAGTTTGATGAGGTTTATTATAGTCCTAGGTTCATTGCAATTGGTCATGTTCATGGGGAAATATAGAATTGTAATCCACTAATTTCCACACCAATATTATCTCACCATAATTATAACATATAAAATTTAAATTTTTATAGCCATATAAAAAATCTTATGGGAAGGATTCTCATAGAATGATCAAACATGCAACAAGGAATTTTAATGTGCATTGAAATAATGTTGGAAAAGTGGATAATTTAGACAAAAAAATTTGTGTTCTATCTATGACGTTGGAAAACCTCACATTCCTCCCATCTCAAGATGTTAGTGATCCTCCTCCACAAATACAAGAATAATATCCCTCACAATAATATTCTCAAGCTATATGATGTTTCCCTAGAAATAGTTCCTAGTTGTAAGGGAACCGGTGCTCAAGACATCTAAAATATTGGTGAAAATTTTAAAATTAGTGGTCAGATTATTAGGGTCCTACCCTAACCCATTTTTTATGTAATAAGCTGAAGGGGCATATTTGGAATCATAGTTAGTTAGTCGAGTCAATAAATCTCATAATCAAGTATCTGCATTAATAATAATTGTAAGTGGCTGACCCACATTATAGAAAAGACACCACAATTAGCTAAAAATGGGCCATAGTTAATAAATAAAGTGGGTTAAATCATATTATACAATGGACCACTAGTAGTTAGTGTTTTGGATGTAATAAAGCTATAAATAGTCTTAGATAGAAAGGGAGGAATCATCAAGTTTTATTGTAATTGAGCTCTGCTCTATCAGAGTTTTCCCCCTTGAAGATGCAAGTGAACATTGTATTATGCTTATGAATAATAAAATATATTTGCAACTTGTCTCAATTCATCTGATATTTATATGTTTCAGGCCATGTTGTTTCATTTTTCTATATTTATTGTTTTATCATAGATCAAGTGCATAATAATTGGTATCAGCGCACTTTCCAGGGCCAAATGTACCTCCAAATTTTGTAGAATATGTTTAGGCTAGATATGTGCTCCGACATCTTTAAACCATGGGATCTATCGATAAGTGCATAAACCTTCGAATTTGGGGAGGCATGCATGTAGGAACTACAAGAGGTGGCAACACTTGTTGCACTCCCTTATAACCCCTTCAAGTACTACTGCATTAGATATAAGTGCACATGGATTGCACTTCCATGTACCCTTCAGTATATCCAAAGCCCCATAGGGTATCGTGAAACCTCACCTTAGATAATTCGTTGACCATATTACTGCTACAATACAATGACAACATCACTCGGAGATATTTATCACACGTAAAATAGGGTATTCAAGTAGTACGACTGAGGGTATGATTGATACTCCTTAGTTAGCGCCCTAAAATATCACACAAAGTACTACTGTTGGACCCTTGTGTATATCATGATCTATATTACCTAACACTCCTTTGATACCGTAGTTCCCTTAGCTATCTGAACATCACCCCCTACCTTTTCAGACAGATAAGATCCAATAGTTAGGGTTCGAAGACCATTTTCGAGATCAAATCAGACAATTGGGGTTCTTCCGCAATCATACAGATCAGATTCATCAACTAGGGTATTCACAATGCAGATCAAACTCTTTGTGTAGTAAGTTTTTTTTTCACCACAGTTCAGATAATATTTTCGCAATAAATTCAACACTATGGAGACGTTATGGTTTTTTTACTATATTCCAACCCAAATTTTCACAGGATATTTGGAATTATCAAGATTTTTTTATTTCGATTACCGCAGTATTGATAAAATATGAGTGAAACTCATTTAAAATTAAATAAAAAAGTCTGGGGCCATCATGGGATTCTTGGATGAGACCTAGCCCATAATATTCAAGATGATGAGTTAATCAGAGTGGTACCATTCACGTGTAAGCCTCCAATATTAATGCGGTCCCAAAATTTTTCTCAATATGATTTTAATTCAACCACATCACTAGACTCCTCAGCTTGGCCTCTTTCCAACCATATTACTCTTAAGTAAGCTAAAATTTCTACCAAGGCTAGTGCATGTATGGTACCAGGTCTCAAGTTATGGTTATGGTGATGGCTACATAGAGATTCGATTACCTTGATAAATAATTCAATAACTTCCAAGAACACATTACCAAACAATTCACATAGATATTGGAAACCCTCGAGACGTCTTGCAAACCCATGAGGGATGAACACAATAATAATGCACACATAGAAGAAGAATCCAACCATAACATTCATTTCCATGGAGGTCATCGATATTTGAGTCACCAAACACCCAAGCTAGACATGTGCAAATATGATGGCTCCTATCCGATACTATGGGTAGCACAAATGGAACAATATTTCCACCTTAACAATAAATAGGAAGATCGAACTAACCTACATGTGAGAGCTATTTACTTGGACCAAGAGTGATGGAAGTGGAAAAAAAATGCTATCCAGGGAGGCCAACTTGGAAAATGTTCTCAAAATAATTTTGTGACCACTTTGATAAGGGATCTCACTTTGAAGGTCATATACTAAGCTCAGGAAAATGGGTACATTACAAGACTACATTGAAACCTTTCAACAATTGGTCATTAAGATGGAAGGACTAGTAGATGTATTTTAATTCTAATTTTTCATTAGTAGCTTAAAGGAAGCATCCAAGCCTATGTTAAAATCCATCACCCAAATACTTGGTTGGAAGCATGCAACAAGGCCTTAGAGGTATAATTCACTTTAAATTTCCTTTCCAATCATCCAAATTTCATCGCATGAGCATGTCCCACCTCAGATATGGGCCCCACCCAAAAACTTAAGGGTCAAAAAGTGTCACTGAAGAAATGGGCGAAAGAAGGAAACAAGGACTCCACTACTATTTGATGAAAAATACTCCTAGGACATAAATGAAAGGAACCAAAATTCTTTCAAATTTACGCTATTGAAAATATCTCCACTAATGAAGCTCCATCCGCTCAAGTACCAAAGGAGGAAGCATGGGAGGAACAGGATTAAACCATAACAGACCTAGACACTGATACTCTAGCTATGCCAGATGAGTTGATTATCTCACTCCATGCCTTGGACATCATTTCTTTTCCCCAAAATCTCAAAATATGAGGTTTTATTCAACATCATCCAATGGTGGTGTTGATTGATAGTGGCAGCGTACATAAATTTTTCCCTAAGAGAGTAGCAGAAGCGGTTCATTATTTTTTCAGGGTGATATCTAATTACCAAGTCATTACCATCGATGGGGGGACCCTGAAATGTGAAGGAAAGTATGAAAATATTAAGCTTCAAATTGGGGATTATCACCTTAAAACCCACATTTTTGCAATTGAAATGGGTGGTTGTTATATTGTCCTTGGTTTTATATTATCCTTGAGATTTAAGCATAACAACCACACTCATACACTATGGGGACTCTAGGAAACTAACTCTAGTATCATCAACTCGCATCGAATGGAGAAGCATTTAAGAAAAGGCCATCATGGGATAGTAGCACAATTTAATGCCATTCATTCCATTGAATCAACTCCTCCTCCCATTCTTTCTAATATACAACATGTATTAGATCTCCACGAGTGGGTCTTTGACAAACCTCAAGAGCTCCAACCCTATAGGGGTGAAAATGATCATAACACCCCTTTTCTCCCAAGCACCTTCCCACCAAATGTTTGTCGCTATGAATATTTTTTTTCCCAAAAAAATGAAATTGAAAAAAATCATCAAGGAACTCCTCGAAGTCGGTGTTATTCATCCCAGCTCCAACCCTTATTCATCTCTGGTAATCACAAGGTCTATATGCATTAACAGAGCACTGCAACAATGGATCAAAGGGATTGTGAGAAAAAAACCCTAAAAATTATTTAATAAAAGAAGAACTACGAACATCATTGTAATCCTAGTCAATTCAAACTCTACATTACATTTGTAAATCTCTAAAAACCAACTCTATTAAGAAAGTATCAAAATTTATTCAAAACTAAAAGTTCTATCTCTAAACATAGTTGCTATAAAATAATTATAAAAAAATACACTCTATACATACACTCGATTTAAGAATACACACTGTGATAAATTTCAGTCAAACTCAAATGTAAGTACTCTCACCATGTTGGTAAATACAAAGGCTTTTCTGATTGTGTTGATGCTCTTCGAAGGTCTATATAAAAAAAACTTACATTCATTGTTTGTGACGCTTTACACACCGCTCACCATTTTAGTGAATTTAAATTTGGATGGTTGGGTATGTTCAACAAAGGTGGCTACCTTGGGACATAAGTACAAGTCAGACTCAAAAACAAAACCAGCCAAGTAATCCGATTATGCCCAAATTAGAATTCAATACCCTGTGGCTTATTTTGATGGAGCCATATAGGGTTATCCTCCTTGCTGCAGCATGGGATTGTCCTTAGACCTCAGTCACACTTCATCTACTATCTATATGAATTAGGTAGGGAAAAAACAATAAATTAGAATTTGTAGCTCTATGGTTTATACCTGAGTTAACTAGTAAAAAAGGTTTTCAAATATTCAATTTATGGGGTAATCCCAACTTGTTATTGATTAGGCCAATCACAAGGTGGAGGTAAACAATATAGTTTGTGACTCTCTTCTTTCTGATATATGAGATTTGGCTGGAAATTTCAGGGATATGAATTTCTGTCACATACTTCATGAGCTCAATATGGAAGTAGATGGTTTGTCAAATGAATAATTTTCTCTTCCTATTGAGTCTCTTGGGATATATGAATACCTTGATAGTGTGGAGATTGAGTATATTGAGACCAATCTCTCCTCTATTTTTATTCTCTTAAAAAGAAAGTGATATATGTTTTTCCACTTAAATTATATACCATTTTAATCAATGATGTAGTAAAATCTTGGAAATAGTTAATTAAAATTTCAGTTAATTACTTATTTACAATTAATTATATATGTTTAGATATTTTAGATTAGTAATTAATTTTAATTAAATTGATTTATTAAAAAATAAATTTTTTAGAAATAAATTTGGTTTATTTAATTTAATCATTTTTTAGTTAAATAAAATAATAAATAATAATCTCATAATCTCATGGTAATTTTTTCCAATTTTAATTTTATATGAGCCAACGTAAATATCAATCTTATATTTTACATTTTACATAGTTATATACAATACACAAATTTTCTAACATGTTGTAAAATGATTTATAAACTACTAATTATTGCAACTACAACCACATCTAATAAACATGTGATTACACAATCATGTGTACCAAAAAAACCCTTATATCTCTTATCCATATGACAATTTCATAATAACTTAATATACAAAAATAATGTACCATAGATAATTCATTGTAACATCATATAGAAATATGAATCTCTTGATCTGCCATCTCCTTCTTCTTACTCTCTTCAAATACATGGCACAAATCTATCAGATGATGTTAAAATATTATGAAAGGGGTTAAGGTTGGGAGATGACTATGCGTTTGCATTATCTTAAGGGCCATCCAATCTTGATTGAGTACCAATAGATCTTTCTTCCATGCAACAATATGATACACCTAAAATTCATTTTAACAACTTTCCATATATTTTATCTCTCAAAGTGTGCAATGAAAAATTAAACTCATACCTACATGCAAACCACATTAAGGAAAACAAGGGACACTTGAGAATATATGCTCCAAAATCCCCATAAGAGGAAATTATATTAATCAACCATTTCCATGTTTTTTTAATTGTACAATAAGGTCCCTTTATATAATAATAGGTGACCATAATAGTTATAACATATTTTATACTTTTCTTAACTAAATCCATTACGATCTCCACATTATCTTCATGAATCTCTAAAGAAGTATTTTTCCCTCAAATCTCTCATTTTTCATCATCTCTTATTATTACATAGGGTTTTAGAATTAGTCTACCTCATTAAAAATTCCATCATGTTTTTTATTCATTAAACTTCAAAAGCATGAATTATTCTTTCATACACACCTTGAATATACTTACAATTTTCAATGTGACATCATGATCTTTTCTCTTCTCTAGTTAGATTTTCATATTTAGTCTTCTATGATATTCGGTACTGTGTCTTAATTCTCATTCCTCATCATCTTCTAAATTCAAAACATAAACACAGCTAAATTCCATATAAAAAGGTACAATCAACCAAAATGCATGGGTTTTTTTGGTGTTCCAACCACTCATTTTTTTCAGAAGCTCTTTCTCATTAGGGGAAATTTTATGGGATAATCTTTCATGCTTTAAAAAAATTTCAATAATCTCATTTTCCCTAAAAATTGTTTACCAAAAATTTATAGTATAAAATCATTTTATCTTAAAAATTTCTAAATTTTTGTAGAAGACTACATAAAAAATAATAAAAATTTGCATACTTTTACAAAAACATCACCAATTTTTTTATAGTTTAGATATTATGGACTAGTAAGATTCACTAATGTTTCTAAAATTTAAGATAACTTTTCATCCTTTAATTTTTATTTATTTTTCTCATACAAGGTTTATCAACCATTCTTTCATCACAAGTTTTCATATCGTTAGCTTTCACCCCCCATATCATCATTCTCATATTGGGTTTTCATTTTACTAGCAACCATGCTCTTTATGCTCTTGCATAAAACTACCAAGGAACAAAAAAAACTTCATGGGTTCTTGTCCATGAATCCCCTTTTTTTTTACTATCATCTAGAAATATGTTCCATAGTTTAATTTCTCCATTAAGTATTTAATGCATCCCTTTTTCATGACTTGTAATTTACTTGACTTCCTTAATCACTAAGATCGTTTTTTTTTTATGTTTGAAATGCCTCAAACCAACAATTCCACTAAATGACAAGCTTATCTTCATAATTTGGCACTTCATAAAACTTACATCAATCTTGACTCGGGTACATATAATTTCAAAATTCATTTTAGGATAATGTACCCTCTATAGAATATGTCACCAAGAAAATCATTAAAGTGTATGAGTTAAGGATTATTTATTAAGGCTAACAATTTCATGGATTTATTACATTTACATCACACATGATACTTTATTCTTACCTTGATTTTCTTGCTTCTTCCTTGTTTTTGGCTTCATCTCCTTTTCCTACACTTTTATTCCACGAGTTTATTCTCTCTTATTTCACTTTTCCCTTTTTGTCTTCCTTTTTACTTGTCATATTTTTATTTCTTCACGGGATTTGTATTTTCTTCATTTTTCATGATTTGGAGTTTGCAATATATGTTATTATACTTACAATTGGTTCAGTTTATTTTTATTTTCCTCCAAACACATTTTATTTCCAATTTTTGTGGTGTTTTCTATTTATAATCCCTTCCTCTGATTTCAATGTGCTCACCTTCTTCCTTTTTTTCACTTTTGGCCTTAATGTGCCTCTTCTTCCTTAACATGTATTTTTCACTTTACTAGATGCCCCATCTAGTTTGTCTAATGTTATCTCTTTCTTTGAACCTGATCTTTTAGCATTTATAGTCTTTATTCACCTTGGACCTTCCCTCTAAGATTTTATTTGTTTTTTAATTCATTATTTAAAAGTTCTAGGGATTATTCTTGCTAAACAATTCCTCTTTATTTGTCTTATGCTTTATTATGGAGCTAATAATCTTTATCATTCTTCTTTCTTTATCAAATTGATTTCATCCTACTATGGCTGCACCATCTTCATAAAAGTCTACTTTTTATGACTTCAACTTGGTTGATTTTTTCATCATGATACCTTTCATATCTTCATCATAATTTTTTTTATATTCAATGTTATTTGGAAATACTCATTAATTTTGGAGTGAAAAGTTCCAATATAGGCTCAAAATTCTAAAAATAGTTTACTAGAATACATGTCACTAGATTCTTTCAATCAAACATTTTCATGACATGACAATATCGAAATATTTTTCTTAACTTTCACAAGACTAACTTTGAACTTAAATTTGACACCTTCAATGACTACATGGGATTTTTTACATAAAAAATCTCTCATGTAATGACTTGTCTATAAATTTAAAATTCGGTTGTGGATCATGCACACCTTTTGCACATTAATGAATTATTTTTAACAAAGATATTTCAACTTAACATTCTTTCATCTTTAATTTTATTTGACTTTACACTTTAATCCTTTTGAAAATTAATGAATTGATTTTAAAAAGGATATTTCAACTTAACAAACTTTCCTTTGACTTGACTTATCATGAATTACATTTCATAATAACAATAATGTTGATATTTATCCCTGGACTTTTATTCAATATTATTTTTTATTGATTTAAAAGATTTTCATGGCATAAATTTGGCCTTCGGACTTATGATCTCAATTTAATTTTGATAGATGACCATTCAACTACTCAATTTGAATTCAAATCTCCAACACCTTTGAATTTACTTGGACACAATGCATTAATAAATTGTGAAAATTCAAATTTAAAGTTTGTATGCTAGTAATGTGCACATGTTATATTAATGTGCATGGATTATTAATTAAATTTTTTTTTTGGCAAGAACACCACCTTATATAAGGTGGCCACTTCAGTTTTTTATTTGTATTAAAAAATATCTTGATTTGGTCTCCATAAATAAAAAACACGTTCATTTTTATAACTTTTATATTTTGTATATGCTCTACACATTCACTTCTAATGAAACTAAACGCATTTATAGATATATTCATGGAAATTATAATATATACTTTTTTCATAAATATGCTCTAGATGTTTATTTCTAATGAAAATGAATGCATTTATAGAGATATGGAACTATATAAATTGTTTGAAAAACATGTATTTTATTGTGGCTATAACTTTTTATTGCTTGACTTGTTTTGAAATAGGAAATTAACTCACACTGGAATAAATAAATACCAAAGCATTAAATATTTAAAAAAAAAAAATTTAATATGTTAAAAACCTCATAGTTAGGCTTACCAGTCGACCTAGTAATTTTAAGGCTCCATTGTGTTTCTTGATTTTAAAAAATATAAGTTAAAGATTAAAAATTATGGGAAAAAATAATGATTCACTAGATCCATTTGTTATTTATAATCATACAAATTTGTTTCAAAAAATTATGTCATTTACATACAAAACTAGAGCCTTAACATAAATATATCAATTATAGTTTAGAGAAAAGAATAACATAAGAATCTTAGAAAAACATCATTTTTTTAAGTTAGATAAATTTTCTATAAATAAATTTATATTTTGAGAAAAACAAATTGATTTCTTATGTTTCATCCTTTTACAAAATGTCCTGAAGAGTAGTGTAAGTATCTCTAATCATTTTTACTGATAATATTTCTATAATTGAGTAGGGTTATCTTACATCAACGTCTTAACCATTTTAATTTTCTTTAAAAAACCATAGCGTATAATCACTAATAATTTAATTTGTAAAGGAATACAAGAGAGGAATTTTCATTACCTCATTTCACCACTTCTACGTTGATCATCACATTCCTAAGCACAAGGGTTGCTCAATTGTTGTGAATCTTGCACTTATTTTCTTCAAATTAACATAGCCTCTTTTTCTTCATTATTTTTCCAGCTAAAAGTGGCTATCGATATCTATGTATTATTTGGTTTTCTCAAAAAGCATGATTTTTCCAACCATTTGCAAAAACACATTGAAACACATAGATTTTTGCATGCATATGTTTAAAGTTATCAATTTTCTCTAAGACCCCCCTTAATACAAATGTGTTTGTATATTTTAACATCCAATCCCTCTATATAGTACATATACATAGAATCCTTGTAGGTTTTTTTTTCCCATAAAAATAATGATAAGGGTACTCTTATGAAGACATGGACAATGCAATCGTGAATGAAAGAGGTTCCTGGACAGGTCCACATTTTGGTGTTTGGCTTCTAATGTGCATGGCAAACAGCACCCATTTTTTATTTACTCTCCTGTTTCTCCACATATGTTGTCGTTCACAACATTTATTATCTTATCTTTCGATGCCTTTATTATCTCTCGAAAGACTATGTGATGCAACTAAACATAGTAAAAAAATATATCAAGAAGGCTAACATATTGTTTTTTTTCTCCAACAAATGGTCAATGGAGAAGATATTAAATTTCATATGTCACAAGGTTTAGACCTCTCAATTTTTAGTAGTGCATACTAGCTCTATAAGAAGTTCACTCCAATATTCAACTCAATTTGTTTTCTCTTCCAAATGCAATATAATTTCATTAAATTAGTTGGTGGCGTTACGGGAAGAGGTGCGCGATATGACAACTTCCATAAATCATTGATAATGTACCACATCCAAAGATCTTCAAGAACTAGATCCTTTTAAAATCCAAATCCTGTACCATATACTCCAAGGAGTGCTCACATATCCAACCAATATGAGCCAAAGCACAAAGATTTGGAAGTATTCTCCTAGCCACATCTCTCAAGGTGACACAATTGGACTACAAAATCAACTCCAAAGTTTGCCCATTGGTTTGAACACATCCAAGCTAAATTGTATTAATGATCTCCCTAGGATGTCTATATATTAGCACATCTTCTATTAAGAATGAATTAACTCACTTCACTCATTTGAATGACGCATCATATTCACACTAAAAAATTAAATACATATTTATATGAAAACTACATTAAGCAAAGCAAAGGAGACCAAAATAATATATGCTTTGAAATTCCAAAAAATCAATTTTATCGATAGGCTATTTATGTATATTTTGTGTATCTTTAGTCCCTTACCTCTAGGTTGGCTGGGACTATAGGCACGTAAATTAAAGCTTTGAACCTAAAATTCTAAAGGAGTTGTTATAATAAAAAATTTTCCTATCTATTAAATATCGCCACCATTTCTTGTTACCTAATGAAAAATTTTAAAATCTTATTGCCCTTTTCCCATGGCGAGAGACACAAAACATAGGAGTAAATAGCAGGGAGTGAGGAAATATTTTTCATAATCAAGTAATTCTCTATTAATACTAGCATTAATCGGTTAACATTAATTTTTTCCACGTTTCCTTTAAGGTGTATAAACATTACCATCTACATTATACAAGAATTGCCACATCCCTTCATCCCTTTGTTACACATGGTTTCATCTCTTCATCCCTTCATCCCTCTGCTACACCCAACTTCCTACTTTTGAAGATATGGGCTAATCGTTTATTATCTTGCATATGCAGTGAAATTTTGACCATCCCTTTGAATTACTATTTCATGTAACTTTCATGCTTAGTTTCCTGCAACTTTCATGCTTAGATAGCTAAAACAATTATTGTTTTCCGCAGCTTTCATGGCCATCTACCCGCATCTTTCATGCTCAGTTACCTTAATCTGCCCAAGAAATTCAAGGAAAGTGATAATTTGAGGACAAATTTTATGTCTTTGAGGAATTTTATATCTTTTTGAGTGGTGGTGAGTTTGTTGGGCCAAGGAACGTAGAAGAACATGGAAGGAAGAGCTTGAACACCAAACACTGAATCATGTGAGCACCATACACTACAACCTACCAAGACCATGACTTCTCCATCACTCTTGTCATAGATATTTTAGAGAAAAAAACTCCACATCCTACTAGGAGTGCAACTTATCCATCATGCTAGTCACTCATAGTCTTTCAGATATCACTGATAAATAAGGGAGTAAATGAGGACACACAAAGTCATTGGAATAGATATTTATATGTAGAGTGCCTCCGCTAATGTAACACCATTAACCCTATCTATTTCTGTTTGTAGTGCCCTACTCTAACTAACTAACACTGATATGAATTTTAACATTATTTAGCCCTAAGTCCCAGACTTTATTCTTTGAGGACCTCAGGTTGAGGATCCAGACACATGACTCTATCATTAGTGGATTTGATAGTTATGTTTGTTCTGTATTGATACTATGATGATGATAGAATTAATGGTTATGTACGTTCTCTATTGATATGATTGTAGCATTAATGGGTATGCATGTTCTCTATTGTTAGCTACTTACATTAGTTCTTATTGAAAATGAACAACAATGTGAATGACTAGGTCATGTTGATGTTTCTATTATGATAATGACTAACACTGAGAAACTTTATTATTGATGATTATTGGGTATGGCAGGAAACCACCAGAGGCACTTGCATATGATGAGTTGATGACATCTCATTTGATAGAAATTAACATTTTATCTTTAAAATTCTAAGTCCAATTTGAAACTTGTTGATGATATGTCAGTGGTTACATGAACATGTTAGTTGCTTGATTGAATAACTCACATATGGGTGATGGGGTTGTACAATTGGATGTAACAACATGGGAGGAGTGGGACAGTGTTCGTGATCTCACCCGCTAGCACTCCCACCATGACTTAGGCTAGAAAAGTCGAAACACCTTCGCCTTGAAGATCATGATGTCATGGGGGAAGGTCCCAAATTTGGGTCGCTCACGAGGATTTTCTGGGGGTCGCACATCAAGGCAAATTCCTTGATCCTCAATACCATTAGTCTCACTATAGCAGGCAACATATGATATGATAACAATCTATGCCATTACACCTATACTTTCCCCTCGTAACCATTGGATTCTTGAAGGGAAAGTGGCATGGAACCCTTGGAACTTCAAGAGAAATTATTGAAGGGCACAACTGACTTGGCACCCTTGGCATCAAAAATAAACTATTAGGAATGTCACCCTTGGAAATTCGAAGGGAAGTTCTTGAAGGGCATGAACAACTTAACACCTTCGACATAATTAACGAAATTAATAATATAATAAATGTATGAAAATATTACTAATTCATACCAAGTGATATATGATGTTAGAACCAAGGAAATTAAATCAAGAATAAAATTTAGGGTAAGGGAAGAATAGGAAGAAATAAAATATTTTACCCCCAAAACTCTACCCATTTCCATGGTGAGAAAAATAAATAAATTGATAATAATAATAATATTAAGGGGATAATGTACATAAGTAGCTTAATTAGGCAAAAGGGGGAAAGAGGGACATAGAGTTAAGTATAAATATTAATCATAAAATAGTTTAAAACTTCATTAAGAAAAGAGGGTAGTGGATAAAAATAAGATTAATAAATTAAAATTTATTAAATTTAGAGAACCTCCATGTGGCAAGAGCCTACATAAGAATATTCATCTAAGAGGGAAATTGAGCTAAATTAGGAGGTTTTTAGGGTACCAAATCCAAGCCTTATCAGCTAACTCTAGTAATAAACACAAATTAAGGAGTAGGAAAGGCGGATTAAGAGACAACTAGGAGAAGAAATAGGAAGTCTTGTTGGGGTGAGGAAAGTACTATTTTAAATTAATATTTAATTAAATCATTTTAGAGAGCCTTGATGAAAGGGTGACACATGGGTGGGTGAATAATCAAATTTTGGATTAATAAAAATAATTATTTATGCATGAAATTCCAAGTGCACCTACGAAGCCTTAATAAAAGAAGGGGGAAGCCAAGGGAAAGGGAGTTTTTCTTACCCTATTGTTGGATGGGGGAGGTTATGTTAGTGTGACTGGTTACGAGCTATAGTTGAGTTTGGTGAGGTAGAGGAATTTAGAGAGGGGACTCTTGAGCCAAAGAGTGCTCACCTCTATTAGCTAGTGAATTTATTCATTGTACAACCCCGTTGTAGCTCGAGGCTTCGCAGTGAGCGAGAGTACCCAAGGAGTAGGCTGGGAGGTAAATAAGTGGGTCATTACATTTGGACTAACCAAGAAAAAATTCACGCTTGGAGGTAGACGACAAAAAAGGATTTCAAGTAGCAGCAAGTCAAGTTTGAATATCATCTATGGGTGAACGGTACCTGTGCTATTTTTAAATTTTTTTTAAATGACTTCATTGTGCTTATAATTAACATGTAAAATAGATTTATGTGTAATGAATTTAAATTCATGGATGTTTGATATAAGTAATTAATCTTTTTGAGTTTCCAACTTTGTATGCTTATGGTTTCATTCCTAGTTTACTATATTATCTCCAAAATAAATAAAAATTAAAAATTAAAGCATAAGGTTGGTCTAGTAAAGCATAGATTTGGTCTCTACATTGTTTCAGTGGCTTTAATCGACCCTTTTAAAATAGTCTTGTAGCCATATACATGTTGGGCCAGAATTCCAACCAATAGTGGAGCAAAGGATGAGAGGATTGTTTCAAACGATCAGTCCAAGGCACAAAGAGTTGTTTTTTCCTTCTCAAGTACAATTTCTGCAAATATGGGACTACACATTAAAAAAAGGTGGGTATAAATTGTGGATTCAAGTACAATATATCCATGAATAATTGGATTTGCATTAATGTTGCCAAAATATGAAACATTCTACTTTCTTGTTATTGTAAGCTTTGTTCCATGATATGGCATGAAAAACATTAGGCCATGTCCCAACCTAGTTCATTAAATTATTTTACCTATGAATACCAGGTTAATTGTTGTGTTTGTAACCTTGAGATTCTACCGCGGTAATAAAACTATGTGCATATTAACTCAATCTCTATCAAAGAAGGAGATAAGAACCTACCTACCTACCTTTTCACCTTTACATATATTGTGCCATTGTAAAGGTCCGATCCAACCTTGCTGGGTATCTCACATGGCATACCATGCAGTGATTTCTGAGCTATGTATGTGCATCTTTTCTAAAACGTAATTAGGGATATCCTATCAATGAAACCTAGTTGGGAAAGATCGTACTTGAACCATAGTAGACCCTAATAAAACCATCAAATCTTGTAGGTATACGCAGAAGTGGATTTAGGAGCCCTTTTTGGAAACAATTGATTCAACCTCTAAATGAATTCCATTTCTTTGTCTCTGTTTATGAATTTTCAAGAACATAAATAACTTTCCCTCTTCATTTGTAATAATTTTTATAGTTGGCCAGGTGTGTACCTTCTCTTTGATGGCCATTTATGGCCTCTTAGATTCTTCTTCTGCAAATTTTAAGATTGTTCATTTGTAATGTTTTTGTATTTTTTGGATGGTATTTCTTGGATGGTGTGAAGCTTTTTACTTTGTGTGGAAGTTGTGTAAGTCTATTATGACGAATTTGGTAGGGTTCACTTTAGATCGAAACATCTGGAGTGCCAAGAACTAAATTCCATCACCAAAACTGAAATTGGATGACAAATGGCAGCGTTTTAGATGCTTTCAATTTTATATTATTACATTTCAAAAAACTACATTTTATTTTTGAACATATAAATTATTATCTATTGAAAAATACACTTAGGGAATGCAATCCTTCTAATTGCAAAGAATCGAAGATGGATTTACTATGAGATATGGATATGGATAATCGACTAGCTTGACTATTGGATATGTTTCTGCTAGCTCTACTACTAATATCATATAGACTTATGCATTTGGATCTTACACTGTAGAGTAAGTTGCACAACATGAAGATTGAAATTTTCATACATGTGAAGGTTAAGTTTTCAGGTCCATCGATTCCCTATTACTTCAATACCATTTCCCCTTAATAAACATTTTTTTCTTTTTGCCATTATTGTCTAAATGGTTTCCTATTCTTACTTGAAATCAGAGGATAATATTTTGGAATGTGTTCTTGTTCTAGCAATGAGAGGGGAATATTTCAAGAATAAAGTCTAAATCCAGGTATCTTTGATCTGATAATTCATTCCTCTCATAAGTTTTCCCAATATGAGTTTAGATTGAATCCTTTTTTTATTCTTGGATTCTTGATAGGTATAGTTCCAATGACAACCATCCACAACTCATTCTAGTGATGGAGCTCACTGGACATGTTTTTTCCAGGTTCCTATGCTAATAACTTACCCTCTTTTGATTTCTTGGTGTTTGGATGTATTACAGTAAGTATGGCCATTGAGATGCCTACGGAATTAAAATACAATAATGCCCAACAGCAAGTTGGGTTTCCATGACAATTATCCTTTATAATTTTCCTAGACTTAGGGTTTCAAAATTAAACAAATGTTGTAGACATGACTCCAAAGGGATTTTGAACAAGGTTGTGATACTCTTGTCATATTATCTACAATTTTTGTTTCCACTAGTTATGCACGATCTTGAACATGGTTTGTTAAACTCAAACTTTGTAGAACCATCTATTTCTCAAAGTGTAAATCTTGTTTCCTATTAATAATACAAAATTGGTGTTTTTGGTTGTTGGAACCCTCTTTAGTTAGACGGTTCCTTGTAAAAAAATTCTTATGAATTATATTATGTGACTAATAGTTATATTTTTGGTATCTCAGACCGTTATTTCTAAAAGCCCCTCCAATTCTAATAGTTTGTATCTCTTATTATAAGAGTCATACGATGGAATTATCTCAATTGGTCGAAACTTATTGATAAACTTTTAATGTTGATGCTAATAGTATATAATAGTTAAGTTGTATTAAGACTTTATTCTTTGAGGAGTTCAAAAACAATAAAATTTTGTAGCTTCTCTTTTGAATTCATATTTAGTTAGTCAAAATTTGATACATTTGCATGTGCTACTACCAGACAATTCCGAACTTTCAAGCAAGGGGAATGTTAATGATAAAGGAACAATGAATCCAAGTACTAAATTCAACAACATTCAAAGGCCTTTAAAATACCATTTCATGTTCATGTTCATGTCTAAAGTTAAACAATATTAAAGCCACTTTCAAATATAAATTTTGAAGGATTTTAAAATTTCAAGCAAAGACAGGTAACACGAAGAATTTTGATTCCAATATATCAAAACTTTGACATAAGTTGAAAATGGAATTTATATTTCATCAAGGATCAATACATGTGTACAACAATATCAAGAAATCTAGGAGCCAAAGAAGCTCAAGATTCTGGTTCATATTTATAGTTGGATTCAATTCGTTTGTTATTTTTAAAGTGGAAAATGCAGTTTATATTTCATTAAAAATAAATACATATGTACATAGAGATCAACAAATCAAAGAGCCAAAGACGCTGGGGTTTCTGGTGCATATTTACATATGTTAAATTCCATTGTTTATTTTCACATAAAATATTGAATGACTTGAAATATTCTACCGACATGGTATGCCTTCATATCCCACAAGAAAAAATTGAGTTCCCTGGAGCTATTAATGAATTTCAGGATCTCCACATGGAATCAATTGGATAAAAATAGAGAATCCATGGATTCATCATGGAATTCAAATGCACTAGAGCTTACAGAATGATAGAGTACATGGCCCTCATTTTGATGAAAAAATTCATCATTTTGGAGTTCATAAAACAGAAAGTGACACAATTAAGGCCTCTAGAAACCTTTTGGTTGGAAATGTATCTTAGCATGTCTAAGAAACTACTTTGGTGGATAAATTCTCTAAATTGAGTTGCAGTGTATTTACCTTTGTTATTATAGAATTTTGTATTTGAGGGTTTACAATTATGTTCAATTCCATTGTTAATGTGCACATCAAATGTCACTGTGTTCCATTTGTGGAAATTATGCATAACTACCCTTGGCTATGGTGCGTATATTTTCTCGAAAAAATAGTAAATTTCATGTTGGATGTGAACATAATTACAAAATCATTAGATTCATTTCTATACTATTGCTTTAGCTACATAAATATATACATTGAAATTGACTTATTGAGACAGTCATCTATATGGTTTGAAATTCCTCAATATTGATTTGCAATGATTGTCTACACTCAAAACCATTCATCACTTGCTAATATGTGGAAGAAATTATTGGCCTATCGAGTGACCACTTGTTTAGGAACCCTCAACAGGGTATCCTTTAGAGGAGAGTCCTTTGGAGTAGTGTCTAAAGTTCTTGAAGAAAAGCCTTCGCTCCCCTATGATAAGAGGTACTTCCTTGAAAGCTTAATGTAGACTCCAACATGTTGGAATATGAAAGCACAGTTTATTCGTTGGAACTTATCTGTTGCCTAAGATATTTACAAAGGGCTTTTTAAGTTTGGGTTTTGTCTCTCGAGGTTTCCAATTGGTATTCAGTCTCATGAAGTTTCTTTGTAGGGATTGAGAACAAAAATAATGGTTGGCATCACTTGCAAGTAATGAATGATGGAATCCAATCCATCACAGAAACCTAACAATAGAGGAAGCATCGAGAGAAGGAAATCGGTCCCACTATAGCCTCCTAGATGAGTCATACTGGTATATGATGAAGCTAAGATACCAGAAGTCCTATTTGCAAGTGTGAGTATTGAATCTTCATAACAGTCAAATTTCCCTCATTTTTTTCTCCATTCCCATTAAAAATTATGACATGTTTATGATTTTTCCCCAGACAATGTGCTTTCCCTCCTAACTGTGGGACTTCCTGAGATCCTTTCTTGATATGTTTATATTTCTTTCTATCTTGACATTCGAACATATTGAGATTCCTATTTCTGGAGATGGTACTAATTGTGATTCTCTATTTTTATGTTAGATCTTCTTAGGTTTTCTATTTTATGTTCTAAATTCTAATAAAAGTATTCCTTCTGAGAGATGCAAATATTAATTTATATTTCCAAATCTATTTTACATAGTGTGAAGTCTAGTTTAGTGGCCAAATTGTAATAACTGACTTGTTGTGTTCCATTTATGGAAATTTTTATGCATAACTGCCCCATGACTATGGCACATATATTTTCTCGAAATAACAATACATTTCATGTTGGGCCTGAACATAATTAGAAAATTATTAGATTCATTCTTATACTGGCTCTTTAGCTACATAAACATATACATTGAAATTGACTTATTCTTACAACCATCTATATTTTCAAGACTCAAAACCTTTCATCACTTGTTAATATGTCGAACAACTTCTTGGCATGTCGATCTACCTCTTGTACAAGAACCCCCAACAGGGTGTCCTCTAGGGTATTTTCCTTGAAATCTAAACATAGACTCCAACATGTTGGAATAAGAAAGAAGATTTTATTCGTTGGAACTTATCTATTTCCTAAGCTCTATATAGATGGATCTTGAAGCTGGGATTTTGTCTCTCAAGGTTGCCAGCTGGGATTTGGTCTCGTGAACTTGTTATGTAGTCTACAATCGATGGTTCAAATGTAATGTTTCGCATCCCATAACCCTTCTTAGGTCCATGTGACAATGATTAGCATAATTCTATTTCAATCACCAAAGCTTGTACATACTTCCCATTCAAACCCTTTGACAGTGCTATGCTCCAAACATCTTGCCTCTCTATACACAGAATATGGAGGATTTAAACAAATTTTGATTTGATACCATGTTAGATTTTCTTAAACCATGGTAAGCATACTTTGCACTCAAATAATTCCTAACTTACTAGTAAGTTGAACCTTAAAATTCATTCATAATGGCTTCTCTATTAATATGTTAGAATCTCTAAACACAACACTATATCCAAACTGAATAGTGAATTGAACCTTAAAAACCATTCATAACTGCTACTATAATAATATGTTAGAATATACAAATGCAACACTATAGAAAATGTAAAACCAAAACTCTCACATTTATCTTAAATCGCATCAATGTTATTTTGGCTGATGTGTAAGTAAAGTGCCTAAAATAGAACTCTCTACCTACAACAAAGCTATTGTGCCCATAATTGAGCAAGTATTATATTGGTGAGCCTTTCCTGATTTCCATAGAACTTATGACGTACATATCTGCCTTACTTTTGTACCAATTTGACACCTAAACCTAGAATTACCCAGTCATCAAGAGAGTAGGTAACTCATATGGAGCAGTCCACCGGCTAATGTTAGGTCCTGAGTTTGTTTTCTGGATTTTCTAAAGTTTCACATGGTATCATATATATGGTCGTGACTAAGAATTTCATATCCCTGGGCCTAAATGAATATGTGGATTCAAATGGGATTTGGTAGTGGATATCCACAAATGAATGTGGCATTGTGACCTTGTTCATCATCAATATTTAATTCATCTCAGTGGCCATGAAACTTTTAGACCTGTTGAAGACTTCTAACATAGTTCAATGATGACCACAATTTATGCAATTCATTTCTGTTTTGAGGCACTAAACCACAACAATCCAAATTTATTCTACATATATTTCTCAAGATAATATGTTCAGTTTTTCCTGCACAATCTTGACAGGGTTTGCCTCTTACAAGACAATATCATATTTTTCCTTATCATTTGCCTCAAGTTTTACAATCTTCCACTTGACCTTGTTTACATTGTACTTAATGGAATTTGGAATGTTACATTTTTAGTCTACTTGTAGGATTATAGTTCATTCATCAAATGGAAACATGGTTGATATATTAAAGTGCCAGTTTCAACGTTTTATTTGTTTTAAGTTTGAACTATGAGTTTTTTGAATGTCTTAAAACCTTAGGGATGGCTTCATACTTTGACTACCCCATTAAGGGTTGACAGGTAAAGAAGAGTTTTGTATTTGTTGACTTGGCAGAATTGTTTTATGTTTTTTAAGTTGGTTCTTGCTGTAGTGGCTTAGATTCATTTGAAATGTTGTTTTTTTTCATTTTTTAATAGCCTTACTATCATTTGGGGGTTTTTATACATAGCTAAAACACAGAAAAATTAAGCCTCTCACAATTATTTATCTTTTTAGTCTACCTTTCCCTCTGGCCAAGTTAAATTTGTTTTGGAAAATAGAACCGACAGCCTACAATAATTAGTCTTTCTATTTGCTAACGATAGACCATGGATATAGAATAATCCCCTAATTATTGAGTGTAGGTGTTGCAGAATTAATTCTTGTCATTCTCTTAACGAAACAGAAACAAATGGGAAAATTGTGCTATGTCTTCATGGTGAAGTTGATGAAAGCAGAAATAACAAGAGCCCCTTTATTAAAAGTGCAGGATTTTCAATCTTAGATTCTTCTTTGGAGGCATAGGACACGTTCTCTTATTTTTCAATTTTTTTTCTTTATTCAAACAATGATTGTACTCGCTCATGTTTTCAACAAAAATGTTCCTCATACATTTGTGGAAGATATTTTTGTGAATATCGAACTTATCATGGGATTTGAATGCTAGGTGACTTGAATTTGCATCCACAAACTTAATTTCCATTCTTTGTCAATTTTTCTTGTTCCTTCAACCAATGATTGAACTCTCTCGTGTCTTCAACAAAAATGTTCCTCATACATCTGAGGAAGCTCTTTTTGTGAATATTGAACTTAGCACAGTCTTTGAATTCTATGTGACTTGAATTTTCATCCACAAACTCAATTGCTGGATTCAATCTTAGGTTATTCTTTGGATGCAAAGGATGTGTTCCATTCTTTGTCAATGTTTTTTCATTCCTTCAACCAAGGATTGAACTCGCTTGCATCTTCAATAAAAAAAACGTTCCTCATACATTTGTGGAAGATATTTTTGTGAAGATTGAAATTAGCATGGACTTTGAATGATAAGTAACTTGAATTTTCATCCACATTGAGATTTACCTCTTTTTTTGTTTTCTGTTTCCGTGAAAAAATCTGACATGTTTGTGATTTTTCCCTAGACAATGTGCTTCCCCTCCTAAGTGTCGAACTTCCTAAGAGGATTTCTTGATATTTTTATGTTTCTTTCTATCTCAACATTTGAAGAACTTGAGATTCCAATTTCTGGAGGTGGTACTAATTGTCAGTCTCTAATTTTATGTTAAATATTCTGAGGTGTTCTCTTTTAGGTTATAAATTCTAATAAAAGTATTCCTTTTGAGTGATTCCAATATTATATTATATTTGGAAAGCTAGTTTACATACTATGAAGTTTGGTTTAGATGCCAAACTGTAACAACTGACTCATTGTGTTCGATTTGTGGATTTTTTTTTTCATAACTACCCCCTGACTATTGTTTGTATATTTGAATAGCTTTACTATGGTTTGGGGGTTTTGATACACAACTAAAACACAGAACAATTAGTCTGCTCACAATTATTGATCCTTTAGTCTACCTTTCCCTCTGGCCAAGTTAAATTTGTTTTGGAAAATAGAACCAATGACCTACAATAATTAGTATTTCTATTTGCTAATGGTAGACCATGGATATATCATAATCCCCTCATAATTGAGTGCAGGCGTTGCAGAAGTAATTCTTGTCATTCTCATAATGAAACAAAAACAAATGGAAAAATTGTGTTATGTCTTCAGGGCAAAGTTGATGAAAGCAGAAATAACAAGAGCTCCTTTATTCAAAGTGCATGATTTTCAATCTTAGGTTCTTCTTTGGAGGCATAGGACACGATCCCTTTGTTGTCAATGTTTTTCATTCATTCAAACAAGGATTGAATTCACTCATGTTTTCAACAAAAAAGTTCCTCATACATTTGTGAATTCTCTTTTTGTAAATATTGAACTTAGCATGGGCTTTGAATGCTAAGTGACTTGAATTTGCATCCAAGAACATAATTTCCCTTCTTTGTCAATGTTTTTTCATTCCTTCAACCAATGATTGAACTCGCTCATGTCTTCAACAAAAATGTTCCTCATACATTTGAGGAAGCTCTTTTTGTGAATATTGAACTTAGCATGGTCTTTGAATTCTAAGTGACTTGAATTTTCATCCACGAATTCAATTGCTAGATTCAATCTCAGGTTCTTCTTTGGAGGCAGAGGATGCTTTCCCTTCTTTGTCAATTTTTTTTCATTCCTTCAACCAAGGATTGAACTCGCTTGCATCTTCAATAAAAAAAATTCCTCATACATTTTTGGAAGCTCTTTTTGTGAATAGTGAACATACCATGGGATTTGAATGATAAGTAAATTGAATTTTCATCCTCATTGTGATTTGCCTCCTTTTTTTATTTTCCATTTCCATGAAAAATTCTGAAATGTTTGTGATTTTTCCCCAAAAAATGTGCTTTCCCTCCTAAGTGTGGAGCTTCCTAAGAGGCTTTCTTGATATTTTTATGTTTCTTTCTGTATCAACATTTGAAGAGCTTGAGATTCCCATTTTTGGAGGTGTTACTAATTGTCAGTCTCTAATTTTATATTACATATTTTGAGGTGTTCTATTTTATGTTCTAAATTTTAATAAAAGTATTACTTTTGAGTGATGCCAATAATATATTATATTTATAATGCTAGTTTACATAATGTGAAGTCTAGTTTAGAGACAAAACTATAATAGTTGACTCACTATGTTCCATTTGTGGAAATTTTAATCCATAACTTCCCCTTGATTATGGTGCATATATTTTCTCAAAGAAATAGTACATTGCATGTCGGACCTCAACATAATTAGAAATTTTTTAGATTCATGCTTAAACCGACACGTTAGCTGCATATAAAAATACATTGAGATTGACTCATTCATCAAGTCATATATATTTTCAAAACTTAAAACCATCCATCACTTTTTAATATGTCGAACAAATTCTTGGTCTATCGGTCTACCTCTTGTACAAGAACCCCCAACAGGGTATCCTGTAGAGGAGTGTCCTTTGGAGTAGTTTCTAATGTGTTTGAAGCAAAGAATTCACCCCCTATAATGGGAGGTACTTTCTTGAAAGCTAAACGTAGACTCCAGCATGTTGGAAAAATAAAGCACAATTTATTCTTTGGAACTTATTTGTTGCCCAAGCTCTGTAAAAAGGGCTCTTGAATCTTGGATTTTGTTTGTCAAGGTTGGCCGCTGGGATTTCATCTCGTGAAGTTGCTTTGTAGTCTACAATTGTTGGTTCAAATGTAAGTTTTCACATCCCATAACCCTTCTTTGGTCCATGTGCCAATCATTGGCACAATTCTATTTCAATCACCAAATCTTGTACATACTACCCACTGAAACCCTCTAACAGAGCTATACTCCATACATCTTGCCTCTCTATACATGGAATCTAGAGGATTTTAGAAACTGTGATTTGATACCATGTTATATTTTCTTAAACCATGGTAAGCATACTTTGCACTCAAAGAATTCCTAAATTACTAGTCAGTTGAACCTTAAAGATCATTCATAATTGTTTCTCTAATAATATGTTAGAATCTCCCAACACAACACTATATCCAATGTGACTAGTCAATTGAACCTTAAAAGCCATTGATAACTCTTTCTATAGTAATATGTTATAATTTTCAAACACAACATAATAGAAAATGTAAAACCAAAATTCTCACATATATCTTAAATCACATCAATGTTATTATGGACGATGTTTAAGTCAGGTGTCTAAAATAGAACTCTCTACCTGCAACAAAGATATTGTGCCTAGAATTGAGAAAGTATTCTATTGGTGAGTTGTTCGTACTCTATTGGTGAGTCTTTCCTACTTTCCATGGCACTTATGACGTACATCTTAGCCTGTATGCATATTTTCATATCTATGATCTTGCTGCTAAGCCCGTTGCCTTACTTTTGTACCAATTAAACACTGAACCTAGAATAGCCCAATTATTAAGAGAGAAGGTAACCCATGTAGAGCATTCCACTGGCGAATGGAAGGTCCTAAGTTGGTTTCTTGGATTTTCTAAAGTTTCACATGGTATCCTTAATCTGGGTAAATTTAGCTACCCTTTTAAACTAAGACCTTTTACTTTAGCTAATGTGTAAAAATTGTGGCAAATCATTAATGAACATAAAGGAAAATATTTGCATGATGTAAATAAGAGGAACATAACAAGCATTAGCAATATAAGACATTGATAACAATGTTCATCCAAGAGGGAATACATCTCTGGGCCTCGGTGTCAAGATGGTGTAGGCTACTACATTAAGTGTTGTAAGGAGAGAATATGTATGGATAGTGTTTTCTCTCTCTTAAAAGGAAAATTCCCTCATATAGGACTGGTTGGACCTCTCTATGAGATGTTCCACTACCGGAACTCTCATAAGAAAAAAAGGACTCCTATTAGTATGACAATAACTCACACATAATGACTACGAGTATCCCACCAACATGGAAAAAAAAGGGATCTCAAACAACATACATGTCACAATGAGTATCTCGCCAACATGGCATCAAAGGGATCTCAAACATAATACAAATCCATGATATAAAGTACATATCACATCAAGAACAAAACAAGGTCCCGCATCAAACATCAACAGGGATTTGTACAACACAATACATCTCATAAACAAAGAGACAAAGAAGTACATGAAATCAACTCATCGTATACCTCATGCTAAATATTAATCAAGAATGATTTGCTCTGCTATGGGATCTAGAATCGCCATCAATCTTGTGGCGTTGAAAGGTGTGAAAATGACTGCTCACTTGCTAAATGCTGACACCTGCAACTCTCCTTTGAATAGTGGCCGAAAAATATAAAGCTCAGATGGAAAATCTGAATGTGCCATCACATTTGTGGCATCGAATAGTGCATAAACAACAAAAATTTTGTCTGAGTTGGACATTTTCGAAATTTTTCCCTCCAGAAAGTTGGGCTCAATCAAGGTTTTTCCTGCCTCTTTTCCGAGCTCATGGTTTCATATCACCTGTAATAAAAAATGTTAAAACCTCAATATACACTCTCCATCTTCCCCTGGCCTCAACACACTAGTGAAAATACGGTTTTATATGACTGTGAGTAGGCAGACTAACCAACACGGTGGTTGGCAAAATTGGTTAAGATCCAAAATTTGTGGGGAGGGGGTCAAGTGGTCAAACCCCTCCCCCTCCAAAATGGTGAAAAAATCATTTGAAAACTGCACATATATTTTTATAACCATGACATTTTACATTTGAATAATAGGTTGGGGGGGAGGGGGGGTCAGGCCTGCATTGGGCGGCCCACCCAACAAACCTTGTAGCTTTAATTAGCATGTGGGTTGTATCACATATGGTGAACGATTGGGTTGGTGGGGTTGATCACCAACCACCCCACCATGGTTACGATGGTTTAATTTCCCGTGAGGTCTAGCGGGGGTCATGGCCCGCCCACCCATACAACATATTTTTTAATATATGTGTAATGCAATGGGTGGGGTTGTAGGGGTGGTGGCCCGCCACCCCCTTTTTTAAAATATTTTTTGACTTAATTTAAAACAAATTGTTCAATTTTAAACTTCTTGATTTTGACCATAGGAGTCAAATTAATGACCCAAAATTTCTCCTAGAATCTAGCCTGAGTTTATTGGGATCTGGTGTCCAGGAAAGGTCAAATTTGTGCCTTCCCATGGTTGCCTAGTCACCAAGTCAACCGAAAAATTTGACTACTCCTAACTTCTCCATACGAACTTGGAATTGAGTGTCGTTTGCGTCGTTGGAATAAAAAATACGAGATATTCAACTTGAACTTGGTTCAAGAGCAAGCCAAACACTTTTATTTTTTATCTTCCCTCAGCCCTCTTTCATTCGGGGAATTTTGAGGTATAAAATGGTCCACCTAAGAGGAATGTTTAATAAAATTTAACTTTATAAGAACCAATATGATTGAATATAATGATGTCAACCATGTGGGATGATTCACCATTTTTGGAGTAAAAAAGTAAAAATATTGAAAAATAATAAAATAATAAAACTATTTTTTCAACTAGTATTTTCAACTTATCTCCCTGAGGTTTTACTAAAATTTATAGAGATTACTTGTTGGATGCAAAATTTGATTCCTCATCCAAGGAGTGCCCATGTTGCATACTTTTGATGGACCCTACTATAATAAAATTGATAAATACATGAATAAATGTGATTGCAATCATGTTTTTCATGTATGTCTCATTTTTCATGTAGTAGGGTCCATCAAAAGTATGGAACATGGGTACTCCTTCGATGATGAATCAAATTATGCATCTAATGAGTGTTTTCGCTCGAAATTTGAGTAAACCGATAGGGAGATAAGTGGAAAGTACTAGTTGAAAAAATAGTTTTTTATTTTTTTCCCTCTAAAATTTGATGATATAATCTAATATTATTTTATTGTTTCCACTATTATTTTATAATTTCCTTATGAGGCCCATTTTAGACCTCAAAATTCCGATAATGGTCCAGTGTGTGTCTCTGTAGCCACCTGGACCAATCCTCCCAATTGAGGAGCTTTTGGTCCTCCAAAATCATCAATAAGAATATGCAATTGATGTGTACTATGTCTGCACCATCAGTGTCCTGAAAAGTCACCCTTCCTTCTCCTTCACCTGTGTCCTTCAAAGCCATAAGTGATGAACTGACAGCTACACCTTCTGTAAACATGTAGTATAATCCTTTGCAAATGACATACTCAAATTACGTCAACTATAACCCAAAACATTTCCCATACTTGCCACGAGTTTATAAGATGTACTCAGTGGTCAATTTAAATCAAGTGGAAATCACACCACAGCTATCATTATGAGACACGGCATCATTGTCACAATTCAAAGTGATGGCAAACACCTCATCATTTTTACATGAGAGAAATGCATCACATGACTCATAAAACAAGGAAAACATATCATTGTTGCTTAAACAAGTTATGGAAAACACATCATCACTTTTACAATGTAGCATGCAACATATGGTTTACAAACACATCCATGACAAGTTAACATATTTAGAAAAACAATCTAGAAAAAACCCTCTTTAGCAAATTGAATAGGGCATTCCCCTATGGGGAATTCACTTGTCGATCGGCTCTCTTGACTGGTTGATGCATGGGTGCTTTGTCCTTAAGGCTTTGCTCTGAATGGAGTCTCCAACACGTGGCTCTTTGATGGCCACTTCGGTCGCAATGGGTGCAAAAGGTCTTTTTCCTCCAAACCTGCTTAACTGATTTATTTTCCTACTGGGGAGAAGGCTTTCCATGCCTCATCCTCCTTTGTGCTGTCATCCTTTTCAAACATTTAGAAAACACATGGTTATGTAAACCACAAAAATGGCACGTTTTTCCATGCCATGATTTATGACCATTGTTATCAACATTATTATAATCAAAATGCACTTTGGAATAATGAGACTTCTTATACTTTCGCTTTTGATCTCTGGCACGATCATGGTGTTGGGAGCTAACCTCGGATCTTTTAGTGCAACATGCATTACCATGGAATGATGGCGAAGTGTCCCCATCATTCCTCTTCATTGGAGAGTTCATCAATGCATGTTTCCCTTTGATGTCCTTTGACTATCCTCCTTCAGTGTACCCCAAACCTACATAGTGAGGTCTCTACACAACCTCCAATGGTTGGGTTATGCATTGGCCACGAACGCCAAGTCCTCCTCCTTTGTACCCCACATTGGTGAGGAGTCTCATGCCGGTTCCTAAAATGGGTATATCCACACTTCCAACTGGAATGATATCATGTGAAGAAACTAAAGAGAAATCAACAATTTTTACCTTAGCTTTCAATTGCAAAACAAGTGAATAAGGCTTCTCTAAGCTTTCGTTGCACTTCGCTTCCTCTAAGGTCTCTATCGCGGCTTGTAGTTGAAGCTGCGACCGCTACTTATCCTTATTCTCTCCCTGTAGGAGTGCCTTCAATGCATCATGATAATGCTTGAAGACGTTCATTATTTCTCTTCAATTCTTCCCATGCCTCTGTTGTGGCTTGCAACTGAAGCTACAATCAATGTTTGTCCTCCTTCCCTTCCTATAGGAGTGTCTTCAATTCTACATTCTCTGCTGCTTGTTTTTCGTAATCCTCGTATAACATGTCTACTGTCTCGGATACCCTGAGCATGGTCTCGTACATGTCCTTGACATTCTCCATGGCTTACTCAACGAACGTTCAATAGTTCATGCATGCAATCCAATCAGTAAGAAGACCTCCTCTGATACCACTTAATCTGGGTAAATTTCACTACCATTTTAAACCAAGACCTTTTACATCAGCTGATGTGTTATAATTGCATCAAGGAATTAATGAACATAAAGGAAAATATTTGCATGTTGTAAATAAGAGGAACATAACAAGCATTAGAAACATAAGACATTGATAACGGAGTTCGTCCAGGAGGGACTACATCTCCAGGCCTCAGTGTCAAGATGGTGTAGGCCGCCGCATTAAGTGCTATAAGGATTGAAGATGTACATGGATAGTGTTTTCTATGTCATACAAGGAAAATTCCCTCACGCAGGAGTGACTGGACGTCTCTACGAGATGTTCCACTACTGAAACTCTCTAAAAAAAAGGACTCCTATCAATACGAAAATAACTCACACATAATGACTATGAGTATCCTGCTAGAATTGCAAACAAAGGTATCTCAAACAACACATGCGACAATGAGTATCCCACAAACTGTTAGGTAAACATGACTCGGGGTAGAGTCAATGTTGAATAGGGTAGATAGTAGTGGTTTTGGGGCACATTATTTTGTGCACCCATGGTTTTGGCCCATGGTATTGCATGTAATGGACCCTATAAAAAGGCTGGGAAGACTTCTTTGTAAGGTAAGGCCTGGAGGTGAGCGGTGAAGGCTCACTTGGCCGGATTGGCAAAGGTTTTGGCCAATGGTAATGAAATTTCTTTGGTTGGGTTTTTCCCCAGATTTGGGGTTTTCCCGATTAAACATTGTGTTTATGTTTATGTGATTTGTTGTTGGGTTTTGTATGTGTACTATTCTCTCGGTAAATGTTTATTATTTTCTGCCGGTAAATCTTAACAAGTGGTATCAGAGCCATATTTGGCTTCAGAGGGACACTTTTGTTGCCAAGGGTTTTATGGGCCTCTGAATGGAGATATGGTTGCAGATGTAGAAACAAACATGGAAGAAAACATTGAGTTTGTGAATTATTTTTGTAATATGTTCATGAGATCTTGCAACTACAAGGGCTGCTCTGCTAAAGGCGTTTGGACCAATTAAGATGTTGGATCAACATAGATTTGACAAGGGCCGTGGTAAAGTAGGCTCTGTAAACTACAATGAAGAGATAGAAGAAAGGTCAGTGAATCATTCTCGCTCTCCGATGAGGACATTACGGGCGTCAAACCAGAGCTTCAACAAGGAAAGATTATTGTTTGTTTTGAAGATCAGTGTTATGTGTGAATATGAGGTTGCCCATTATGAGAGATGGGCTCTGTCATAGGAATGCGAGCACTGAATGAAAGGATGAGAACAGACGCCGGCAAAGGAAGTGAAAAATGAAAGGCGGCCATGGACAGACGTCAACGGTTCTAATCGCATAGGGAGAGGATAAGCTCGATGAGGAGGATATGATCGTTGTTCTCTGGGAGATGATATTTCGTGGTACAGACATGATGGCTCTGCTGACAGAGTGGACCATGGAAAATATGGTGTTGAACCTTGCAGCTCAGAAGAAATCTCAGGCAGAGTTGGACGCTATAATGGGGCAAGACCGCAGTGTGAATGATTCAGATATCTCTAAAAGGAGGCGTTGTGAATGCATCCGCATGGAGCGCTCCTGTCATGGGCTCGTCTCTCTAAAGAAGATGTAAACGTCAAAATTTCCGATGGAATGTGTGTTCCAGCGGGCACCACTTCTATGGTGAATATGTGGTCGATTACTCATGACCCCAACATTTGGGAATCGCCTCATGGGTTCCATAGGGAGAGATTTGTGGTGTCAGAAGGCGGGATGTAAGGGGCAACAATCTGAGGCTTGCATTTTTTAGAGAAGCGTAGAGAAAGCGGCGATCTACCTGATTTTGTTGACGTTTTGCTCTCGTTTCAAGAAGAGAATGATAAGGCTGAGGAGGAAAATGCCGCGAAGAAGTTGCGGGTTTGACAATGGTGCTAAGGTTTGGGATTTTTCCTCCAGTCATCTCGGCTGCGTCATGAACTGAATTAATTTGTGTATGGTTGCATTGGGGATGGAACTCCTGTGTTAGAGATGTGCATGGAGCATGCTCTCAAAACGATTTTGGGAATAATGCTTGATATTTACGATATTGCCAATAAGAATATGCGCAAAGTGATAGGTGTTTTAAGAAATGCGGTGTCACATCCTCTGGAAGAAGAAAAATGATTCCCTCACAATGCAGCACTGACATATTTTTTTTTAGGCGCATCATGGCCCATGAGATTTGTAATTGAGATCTGGACAAAGGCGAGCATAGCATGGAGAACATGTTGCAATGGTTAACTGATTTTGTGGACCGTTGCAGTTACATAATTGGTGAATATCATAGCATTGAAAAAATGTATAGCGAGGCGCTGGAAAGGCTCATGAAAGATTAACTTCTTTTATTGCAGTTGATGGGCAGATTCTTGTACAACTATGATTTCCTCTCCAAAGAGGACATCATGAATGAATGTAGAGAATGGTCATTCAAAGAATAGCAACAATGAAACAAAAATATATATATATAATGGAGTTAATTTTATTACATGTAAATGGGCATACTGCTGTAAGACCTGGTATGGCATGCGTACCCATGGGTAAATCATTGGTAAAGTCTGGGTTAGACCTAGGTGATAGGGGGGATGTCAAGTTAACAATTACCCTAGGTAAAAATTTGAGGGGGGAAGAGCTAGAGTGAGCGAGGTTGTCTCACTTAGCAGGTTTGGCTGGATTTAGTTAGTAATCCCCAAGTCAAGTTTAAGGGGGGAATTGTTAGGTAAACATAACTCGGGGTAGAGTCAATGTTGACTAGGGTAGATAGTAGTGGTTTTGGGGCACATGGTTTTGTGCACCCATGGTTTTGGCCCATGGTATTGCATGTAATGGAGCGTATAAAAAGGCTGGGAAGACTTATTTGTAAGGTAAGGCCTGGAGGTGAGCGGTGAAGGCTCACTTGGCTGGATTGGCCAGGGTTTTGGCCAATGGTAATGAAATTTCATTCATTGGGTTTTTCCCTGGATTTGGGTTTTTCCCGGTTAAACATTGTGTTTATATTTATGTTATTTGTTGCTGGGTTTTGTATGTGTACTATTCTCTCGGTAAATGTTTATTATTTTCTTCCGGTAAATATTAACAGAAACATGGCATCAAAGGGATCTCAAACATAATACAAATCCATGATATAAAGTACATCTCATATCAAGAATAAAACAAGATCTCGCAACAAACATCAATAGGGATCTATACAAAAAAATTCATCTCAGAGACAAAGAGACAAAGAAGTACATAAAATCAACTCATAATATACCTCACGCTGAAGATGACTAAAGAATGAGTTGCTTTGTTGTTGAATCTAAAATAACCATCAATCTCGTGGCGTAGAAAGGTGTGAAAACGACTGCTCACTTGCTGATTGCGGACACCTGCAACTCTACCTTGAAAAGTGGCCGAAAAATACAAATCTCAGATGGAAAATCTGAATGCGGCATCATATTTGTGGCATCAAATAGTGCAAAAATGACATAAAGTTTGTCCCATTTGGACATTGTCAAAATTTCGCCCTCCTGAAAGTTGGGCTCAATCAAGGTTCCGCCTACCTATTTTCTGGGCTCATGGTTCTGCATCACCTGCAATAAAAAATATTAAAGCATCGATCTGTGCACTCCATATTCTACTGGCCTTGGTGCACTGGTGAAAAGATAGGTTTATATGACTTTGAGTGGGTGGATTAACCAACACAGTTGTTGGTAGAATTAGTTAAGATCCAAAATTTTTGGGGAGGGGGTCGGACGGTCAAACCCTGCATCCTCCAAAATGGTGAAAAAATCGTTTGAAAACTACAAGTATATTTTTATAACCACAACATTTTATTTTTAAATAGCAGGTTGGGGGGGTGGGAGGTCGGGCCCGCATTGGGCGACCCACCCAACAAACCTCGTGGCTTTAATTAGCATGTGGGTTGTATCACATATGGTGAACGGTTGAGGTGGCGAGGTTGACCGCCGACCACCCCACCATGGTTACAATGGTTGCAGTTCCCGTGGGGTCTGGCAGCGGTCATGGCCCGCCGACCCATACAATATATTTTTTAATATATGTGTCATGCGATGGGTGGGGTGGCGGGGTTATGGCTTGCCACCCCCTTAAATATTTTTGGACTTAATTTAAAACAAATTGTTCAATTTGGAACTTAACTATTTTGACCATAGGAGTCAAATTTACGACCCCACAATTTCGCCTAGAATCTGGCCTGAGCCTGTTGGAATCTGATGGCTGGGAAAGGTCAAATTTACACCTTCCTTAAGGCTGCCCAGTCACCAAGTCAACCCAAAACTTTGACCGCTCCTAAATTCTCCATACAAACTCAAAATTGAGTGCCCTTTGTGTCGTTGGAATCAGAAAGACGAGATATTAAACCTTAACCTAGTTCAAGAGTCATCCAACACTTTCATTTTTGAGCTTCCCTCAGCCCTCTTTGTCCTGTGTGTGTCTCTAGAGCCACTTAGATCAATTGTATATATGGTCATGGCTAATAATTTCCTATCCTTGTGCTTAAATGAATATGTAGTTTCAGATAGGATTTTGTAGTGGCTATCCACACATGAGTGTGGCATTGTGACCTTGTTCATCATCAAGATTTAATGCATCTCAGAGGCCATGAAACTTATAGACCCGTTGAAGACTTCTAACATAGTTCAATGATGACAAAAATTTATGCAATGCTTTTTAGTTTTGAGGCACTAAACCACAACAATCCAAAATTATTCGACATCTATTTCTCAAGATAATATGTTCAGTTTTTCTTGCACGATCTTGACAACATTTTCCTCTTATGAGAAAATATCTTATTTTTCTTTATCAATTTCCTCAAGTTTTACTATCTTGCACTTGACCTTGTTGACTTTGTACTCAATGAAATTTGGAATGTTACATTTTCCATCTACTTGGAGGATTATAGTTGATTCATTGAATGGAAACATGGTTGATATCTTAAAATTCCCCTTTCTATGTTTTATTTGATCTATGTTTTAACTATAAGTTCTATGAATCACTTGAAACCTTGGGGATGGCTTCATACTTTGTCTACCCCATTAAGGGTTCATTGGTAAAGAAGAGTTTTGTATTTTTTAATTTGGTAGAATTATTTTATGGTTTTGATGTTGGTTCTTGCTGTAGTGGCTTAGATTCATTTGAAATGTTATTTTTTTGCATTTGCTAATAGCCTTACTATGGTTTGGGGGTTTTTATACATAGCTAAAACATAGAACAACTAATATTCTCCCAATTATTGAACCTTTTAATCTACCTTTCCCTCTAGCGAACTTAAATTTGTTTTGGAAAATAGAATCATTGACCTACAATAATTAGTCTTTCTATTTTCTAATGGCAGGCCCTGGCTATAGCATAATCCCTTGATAATTGAGTGCATGCGTTGTAGACGTCATTCTTGTCATTCTCTCAATGAAATGGAAACAAATGGGAAAATCGTGCTATGTCTTTTGGGTGAAGTTGATGAAAGAAGAAATAACAAGAGCTCCTTTATTAAAAGTGCGAGATTTTCAATCTCAGGTTCTTCCTTGGAGGCAAATGATGTGTTCCATTCTTTGTCAATAATTTGTCATTCCTTTAAACAAGGATTGAACTCGCTCATGTTGTCAACAAAAAAGTTCCTCATACATCTGTGGAAGCTATTTTTGTGAAGATTGAACTGAGCATGGGCTTTGAATGCTAAATGACTTGAATTTTCTTCCACGAACTCAATTGCCCTTCTTTGTCAATGTTTTTTCATTCCCTCAACCAAGGATTGAACTCGCTCATGTATTCAAAAAAAGAGTTCTCCATACATTTGTGGAAGCTCTTTTTGTGAAGATTGAATTGGGCATGGGCTTTGAATGCTAAGTGACTTTAATTTGCTTTCACGAAATCCATTGGCCTTCTTTGTCAATGTTTTTTCATTCCTTCAACCAAGGATTGAACTCGCTCGTGTATTCAACAAAAATGTTCTCCATACATTTGTGGAAGCTCTTTTTGTGAAGATTGAACTTAGCATCAGATTTGAATGCTAAGTGACTTGAATTTGCATCCAAAAACTCAATTGATGCAATCAATCTTAGGTTCTTCTATGGAGGCAATGGATGTGTTCCCCTCTTTGTTAACGTTTTTTCATTCCATCAATGAAGGATTGAACTTGCTCGCATCTTCAATAAAAATTTCCTCATACATTTGTGGAAGTTATTTTTGTGAAGATTGAACTTAGCATGGGCTTTGAATGGTAAGTAACTTCAATTTTCATCCACATTGAGATCTACCTCTTTTTTTTCCATTCCCATGAAAAATTCTAACATGTTTGTGATTTTCCCGAGACAATGTGCATTCCCTCCTAAGTGTGGAACTTGATGAGAGGCTTTCTTGATATTTTTATGTTTCTTTATATCTCGACATTTGTAGAGCTTGAGATTCCCATTTCTGGAAGTGCTACTAATTGTAAGTCTCTAATTTTATGTTCGATCTTCTGCGGTGTTCTCTTTTATTTTTTAAATTCTAATAGAAGTATCCCTTTTGAGTGATGCCAGTATTACATTATATTTACAAAGCTAGTTTACATACTATGAAGTCTGGTTTGGAGGTAAAATTGTAATAGCTGACTCACTGTGTTCCATTTGTGGAAAATTTTATGCATAACTACCCCCTGACTATGGTGCATATATTTTCTCAAAACAAAAATATATTTCATGCTAGACCTGAACATAATTAGAAAAACGTTAGATTCATTCTTAGACTGACGCTTTAGCTACACAAATAGATATATTGAAATTGAATTATTATGACAATCATATATATGGTTTGCAATTCCTCAATACTTCTTTGCCATTATTGTCTAGACTCAAAACCATTCATCACTTGTTAATATGTCGAATAACTTCTTGGCCTACCAAGTTACCTCTTGTATAGGAACCCCCAACAAGGTATCCTCCGAAGGAGTGTCCTTTGGAGTAGTGTCTGAAATGCTTGAAGCAAATCCTTCACTCCCCTATGATGGCAAGTACTTACTTGAAAGCTAAACGTAGACTCCAACTTGTTGGAATAATAAAGCACAATTTATTCATTGGAACTTATCTATTGCCTAAGCTCTATATAGAGAGGGCTATTGAAGCTGGGATTTGGTCTCTCAAGGTTACAAGTCGGCCTTTGGTCTCGTGAAGTTGCTTTGTAGGGAGTGATAACAACAATAATGGTTGGTCTCACTTGCAAGGAATGAATGTTGGAAATCAACTCTTCATTGAAACTTGGGAATAGAGGAATTATTGAGAGAAAGAAAGTAGTCCAAATATAGCCTCCTAGCTGAGTCATAAAGGTATATGCTAAAGCTAAGATACTACAAGTTCTCTTTGCAAGCGTGAGTCTCGAATCTTCATAACATTGAGATTTCGCTCATTTTTTGTTTTTCCATTCCCATGAAAAATTTTGAATGTTTGGGTAAGTGTGAATCTTGAATCTTCATAAAATTAAGATTTCCCTCATCTTTTTTCCATTCCCATGAAAATTTCTTACATGTTTGTGATTTTTTTAGAGACAATGTTTTTTCCCTCATTTCTCATTGTTATATATATTTTTAGAGTTACCTATATTATTACAAAATATATTCTCTTTTTTATTCATTAAACATTACAAGTAAGAATTATTCTTTCATACTAATATTTAGTAAGTATTTATGATTTTAATTTGTTATCATCATTTATGATTTTCTCTAGTCTTACTATTCCTTGCCAAGATAGAACTCTAGCAATCGATATTCTTGTTGATCACTATTTTTCCTGACCCTATGGTGTGCTTACTTCATCCACCATGGGTGCTGTGCCCACACAGTGTAACTTGTGCAAGAAACATTGGATTCCTACAAAGAAGCAAGCAAGACTCATTTAGCTCTGTTGTGTAGGCTCACTGTGAGATCGCCACTATGCATGCCACCCTATTACCGCGTCGCTTTCATTTTTTCAGAGTAAGATTACAGCATTAGGTATTTCAAACTTCTGAATTGTACAAGAGCTCTATAGAGTAAACAATGTTTTTCCTTATATTGGCAGAACATTAGGAATTTTAAAAAACCCAACGATATTAAACCAAAATCGCTATTAAAAACTAAAAAAAAAAACAAGTGTAGACCATCTAGTCACACATTACTGATAATACATCATTTGTTGCCGCATAGCAGCAGCCGCTGCTGCTGGGTGTCCAGCGCCGGCCTGAAAATTATCATATACATTTTGATTGCCTGCAGGACCAACCACTCCCATGGGACCATGTCCAAGACCCAGGCCCAATCCTTGCTGAGCTGACAATGGAAATAGAGGCTGGCCTCCTCCTGCCTGGCTCATGTTGAACTGCCGATATGCGAGAATATCAGCAGCTGAGTAACCTTGGTTCAACACTTGAGCGGGAACAAGGGCCCCTGGAAAAGGTGCTGATGGTGGAGGGAGAGCATTAGAGCTAGCTCCTGGAGGACTGGGTTTGCTACCCCAAGAACATTTGATAGACTTTCCACCAATAACTCTGCCATTAGCCAGTTGAATGGCTAGAGCAGCTTCTTCATGGCTACGATAACGGACAAATCCAAAGCCCTTGTCCCTTTGAACACGGACATCCTCAATAACACCGACATTCAAAGAAAGAAACTGCCTATTTAATTCAGTCTGGGTAACCTCATGCGGCAAGTTTCCAATATAAACAGTTGTGTACGAAGGATTGTTTTCTGGTCCTGAGGTTTGGGCACCACCTTTTGGCTGGCCTCCTGTTCCCCCAGGTGTAGTTCCAGCTGAAATGTTGTGATCTGCACTACCATTGGCAGAAGTATTATTTGATGCATTTGAAGCAAATTGCATTTCTGAGTTCTGTTTGTCATCACTCAGATATGCAGAGCTTGATTTGGTTGCCCAATTACACCGAATTGTTCTACTCCCAAGAGTTTTTCCTGTCATCTGGTTTATAGCATTATCAGCATCCTGCTGATTCTTGAAGGAAACAAAACCAAACCCCCTTGATCTGCCAGACTTTTGATCCCACATAACCCTTGCATCTGAGCAACTTGGATATATAGAAAAAGCAGCAAAGAGAGCTGCATCTGTAACCTCTGGGCTGAGATCGCCAACAAAAATGCTGTAATGACCTGTTGTGTCTTCCCTTCGCCCGCTTGCATAAGCCCAGTTGACTTTAATGGGCTGACCAAATATTTGTCTTCCATTAAGAGTAAAAATGGAATTTGCTGCTGATCTATGGTCATAGTAGTCCACAAACCCATAGGATGACTTTTCTTTCTTGATAAGCTTGCATCCCTCCAGTGGGCCAACACCAGCAAACACCTCTGCAAGAAGGCTTTCTGAAACATGTACACTTATGTTACCCACATATACACTGCGGCATGCACTTGAATCAAACCCGGGTGGCAGATTTCCACTTGGAATTGGCTCAATCTGGGACAACGGCGCCAACAGGCCGGCATGATAGAGAGACTGTTGTTGTTGAAGCATGGCCTGCTGCATGAGTTGCTGCTGCTGCTTCAACCTCTGCTGCAATTGTTGGTCGGACTGAACAGCGCCGGCTTGCTGCTGCGCAATCTGCTGCAACTGCGGTTGCGATACTGCGTACATTTTTATGGCCTTGCAACCGCTGAATTTAAAAGCCCTAACGAGCTATAATGACACTCCGATATAACCCAAAAACCCGCGCGGTGCAAAACTATAGAGTATAAAGCAACGCTTATCGGAGCGAATGCACTCCCACCGAATAAAAAATGGAAAGAAAGCAACAAATTTCACCGCGTCCCTTTCTGCCTTATGTAGATTTCATATTTGTTGCAATATCACATTCTTTCCCAGGTGCTGCCTCTATGATGTGAATCTTCTTGGTCGACTTTCCTTCTGTCGTTCGTCGAACTCGTTTCCATGTATTTATATGCTCCTTGGAAAAATTATTAAAGTGGTTCGACGCCCCTCTAAGTTCTTGAGTTGACCCACATGTTTAACAAATGCCCCTGGCCGACCTCCCACTGCGTAGGTGGGCACCCTGCAGGAGGATGCCCCGCTGGGCCGACCTGCCAATGGGTAGGCGGGCGGGCCTATGCTTGGGAACATCCTTTGCCTTCACATTCATGGTATCCATTCGTCGTCGCTCTCTTAAACCACACATCATGGTATCCATTCGTCGTCGCCCCATTCCCCACTCGCTTTGCCTTCGCCCGTCGCATACCTTATACCTTAGTTGCTATGTCATTGCAACGCCCGGGTACCCGAGGGGCAGGCGCGCCCGTGGGAACAGGGCCCTATGCCTTGCACATTCCCACACGCCTCTTCACTATGACGAGTGCTCTCCACCAAGTAGTCCTTCATTATAGTGTGTCTGGCACAACGCCCGATGCCCTGCCGAGCATGCTCTTGGCACACGCTTCAGCAGCTTGCCCATGCTGCCCACCGTGTCAACCTGGGCGCCTCCCCTCTATGTAGGCGTGCCCATGCTGCCCACCGTGTCGCACTACAAGTCGATTTTTCACCTCTCTTGGTATTCGTGGGCGGTCATGGGCCTCAAACGGACCGTATTAGTTTAATATTGACCGATCCGAGCTATAATTTTTAAATTTGAAGAATAAATATTTCTTTTTTCAATATTATTGAAAAACTTATTTTTTAATTTTTTAATTGAAATATAATTTTGAAAAGTTCATAGTAATATTTTTTTGTCATAATTTTTGGATATATTTATAATATTTATAATATTTACGTCATGACTTTTAAAAATTTATGTAATAATTTTTCATTTTTAAATTTTTTAGAAAAACCACCTAAAATTAAAATTTTTGACAATAAATAACATATTTACCATTAGTTATTGTCCACCATAATTTAAACAAATATTTACATAAAAAATAAATAGAAACATGATAAAAATAAATAAAATTTACTATCTACCATTATTTATGTATATTTCAACTTTTTAACATGTAAGAATAAAAGTGTAAACTTACAAACTTAATAGTAATTACTACCCACTAAAAAAATATACAAATCCTTATCCCTTAATAAACAATAAACTTTCCAACTTCATAAATCAATTTACAAATTTTCTAAAAATATATCATTCTCATTTCTCTGCATTTTGTAATTGCAAAACATAACCATTATTAAAATACTTATAAAAATAAAAACCAACCACCTAAATACATAAATTACTACCCACTATATGAAACTCTTTCTCTATCTTACTCATCAACCATTCATCACTAATTTTCTTAAATATACCTTATGCTTCGAATACATCATCGTACTCAACGCAAATTTTTAACGAAGGGATCACCCTACTTTCCATCGCCATACATCAATATTCAAACAAAATCATTTAAATAATTAAAAAATCAACAGTCGTAATTTTAATTCCAATGTTATAATTTAACTTATTCAAATTAAAATACAAATCCTTGTAAAATTCAATTTTTTCAAATCAAAACGATATGAAATCTACATGATCCATAAAATTTACACCATTAGGTACTGTTATGTGCTATAAGTACACCGGATGTGGAAATATATATTCAGTCAAAGTCAGACATAAGTATCCTTCCACGTGGGCTCCACAAAAGTTGTTCCTGATTCTATATCCAAAAATATTTGATATTGCATAAATTTGAAGTTAAAATAAATATAGTATAATTATGTTTTAATATTAGAAAAAAATTTATTTTCTTTTATATATATATAAAAAAATTATTTTAAACATTTTTTTCAAATTCGAAGATAGTGCCAAATGTAAATTGAGTAACACTACGAATAATTGTGTGAGTGGATTATAATTGATATTTTTTTCATATTTTTTTAATAAATAAACTAATTGATAAAATATTTAAAAGTTTAATGTTTGTTATGAACTTATTTGGACTTTCAACATATTTGTGTCATTAATAAGATGTATGCAATTTATTATGAAAAAGATGTGTTATATTCATCGTCTTGTAAAATGTTATAAGTAATATTTAAAAATACAATAAGTTTATATGTATAGGTGTATATTGGGTTTATATTTGATATTAAGGAGGATAAATTGTTATGTGAGCCACCTAAGTTCACATCTCTAAGTTCATATCTCTGGTATAATTTGTAATATATTTATTTTTCATTTTAATTATTGGAATATCAAGTTACTTTCACTTTCATTTAAATGTTCGAGATTGTGACAAAATGTTAATATTTCTAAATATTTTAAGCACAAAGTGTTAGCTCAATCTTTGATCATCAATGTTCATAAACACTTAACTAACTCTATACACCTAGGGTTTGGTTTGAATCCCTTTTTTAAACATGTACCGAGATCTTTATTTTACACTATTATATTTACCAAAGATTTCATTCATGAATATAGGTAAGTATCGATTGAATCCAAAATTAAAATGTATATGTCATCAAAAAGCAACAATATAATATTCCATTAACATGTATTCACATATATAATTATGAATTGGATAACTATTAATAATGTTATGTCTTATTAGATTCAAATAATTTAATTACTTATATAAAATACAAGGCTTTTATATTATTTATTTATTTTAATTTTTTTTTTTAATATTTTAATTAATTTTATTTTTAAATTATATATTTATTTACATTTATTTAATATAATTAATTAATAAAAATTAATTAATTAATTAATTTTAATTTTTTTTTTAAATTTATTTCTTCATAATTACCTAAATATGATGGATGTATTTTTCTCTTTTTTTTTTCATCTCATTTTCAAAATATTTAAAAATAATACAACTTACAAACATGATTATTTTGTAACCTGCTATCTATAAAAAAAAAATTCCATTAAAGAATGAGTAAACTAACCATTTACAAATTTTCTAACTACTTCGTAATACACAATCACTAACTGTGATACCCTCCATGGACCTAACCACTTGCAATTTTATATATGTATGGTGATCGTTTTGAGATGAGGCTTAATAATGAGTAATTATTAGAGATAGTAGGGATTTAATCTTCACATATTACTTATGGAATATTTTAGTAATAGTTAAAGTAGAAGATTGAGATTTATTTCAAAGTTAGTTATGCCACTTTTGTTTTTTCTTTACTATGTTTTTCAAAGTTAGTTATGCTATTTTTGTTTTTGCTTTACTATGTTTTTCTAATTACATGTTTTTTTTTAATGTATATTTTTCTGACTCATATATTAATTCTTTTTTTGAAGGAAAATTATATTATATATTCAATGGAGTAGAATATATAGTTCTTCTAGTCTAGTCATCCATACTATCTAGAAGAAAACCATAGCACACAAACACTACATTGTCCAGCACTTATAAAGCATACATTATACAAGTATGGCTTCTAGATATAACTAGTTTCACGTAAAAGGAAGCATATCATCAAAATATTGTAGTACAGAGAGACCCAAAGATAGAATCACGAAAGGTGGGTCTCCATGGACTCTACCTCCTCCCCATCAAAAAAATCATTGAGATCCATAGACCTAACAATTATACCTCTGAGAGAGCATCATCTTTTTCATTGAATTATTGAGGTGGAAAGACCCCCACTTAATAAATTACAAGGATTGATTGAAATGATGGGATCCAACCTAAAATCACTAATTAAGGCCCTTCGAGTGGCCCACTCAATGACTAGCTTGGAGAATGCCATAATTTACAATTCCTAAACTTCCATTTCTTCTACCATATCCATAGATATCAAAGAGAGATGAATTACGCATGAATGTTTGAGCCTCTACTGGGTGTTTAACTATAGAACAAGTAATCAGAGTGATTGAAAAATAGAATAATTTCCACTTTGCATATCATAGGGTGACCTTGGTTGGCCTAATCAAGAAAACTCCAAGGAATCCCATAATATAAAAAAGCCACGATCAAGTTACTTGGGATTTTCACCTTCAACTCTGATTTAAATTCATTAGAAAGGGAGATATTTTACCAACTATGATCTTGAATGGAAGCTCAATATTATGAAATATGCACCAATTGAAAACCCTCCACAATCCACTAACCAAGAAGTAGGGTAGGCTTTCATAAGCTTTGAAAAATTTATCTAAGTTTCGTAACCTTAAGCAATCAGCCATGAGCGGACTAGTAAAAAATTCCTTGGGTATGTGCTCCTTCCATATAATCCTCAACACTTGGAGAGTGTAATGGAACCGAATAAAAAACTGGTGGAAGATTTATCTCGATATTTACATAAATAACATTGAGTATGACAAAATAAACCTCATTTTAGGCTTACTTCCCATTTAATAAATTTGTTACTGAGTGCCAACTAGAGTGATATTTTCTATTTGAGACACATCATGGGCTTCCAAATAAAACACCACCACCATTTCTTGTTAACTATAATCCATCCTTTGTAAAAGTCCTTATTGCAAAACTTTGTAGTATATTCTCTATCATTGGGATTCTTTGACTAGCATAAATTATTTGGGACATCTTTCCAAAGGTGATTCCAATTAGACATTAGAAAAAAGAAATGTAATGATCTTAATCTATCACCACTTATCCTGTTAATCTAATAGAATATATTTTCTTCCACCTAATTGAACCTCTAATTTTGGGACTTTCCGCTGTGGTGTCACTAAAGAAGAATATGTTTTCCTATAAGCTAGCTTGGAAGAGAGGTACAAAAAAAAATCATACCCAACACAGATGTAAATATATTCATCAATTTCAACACTATGACCAACCCACGCCCTCGCTACTTTCCACTCCTTGACCAGAGGGAAGGCATACATCAAGTTCTTATAGTCTAATGGCTATTTATTTTATTTGTGAGGCATTTGAAGCCATTTACCCAAGGATAAGCCAAGGAAATATTTATCTTGTAAGACACTAAACCATAGAATATTTCCCACAAAGATACTCCATAAGATTCTACCCGCTAGAGCATAAGAAAAGAGAAATTATTTTTTAGGCCCCATCCTCCCAAATCCTTGGGAAAGGATATTCTTGAACATTTTTACAAGGCTATACCATCATAAATCCTAGATCCAAGAAAGAGAATGTGGAAACTAATTTTATGAATATCGGAGAAAATACCTTTGTTGTTAATCCTAGATCCAAACAAGAGAAAGTGTCACTAATTTTATGAATCTTGGAGAACATACCTTTGGTAACAAAAATGATGGATATCTAATACATTGGAATGCTTTCCAATTGTCCTCCACTACAGAGCATTATGAGATCTCAGAATGACACTCTTCCTTCCACTCCCTTGGAAAACCAAATCCAATTAGAAATCACAGAAGTTTAAAATTGGAAATATAATGCCTATACAAAAGGAATACAAATAAATAAATTTGTACGTTAGAGTGATGTGGATGTTTAATTGCTAAGAGAAAATGTTGTGAAACCAGC
>CM076575.1:803659068-803821366 GCA_034641835.2 Pinus albicaulis | reverse complement strand
TCAGCTTTGGCTCCTCCTCTTCATACTCCTTCAAGTGTGTCTCTCAGCACATATTCTCAATCCCCTTGGTTCGGTGCTTCAGATTCTCCTGATCCCTTGAATGAGACGTTTCCAACTGATGAATCCATCATGGAAACCATGTCTCTTGAGGATCCTCCTTGGGATGATAGTCATCATCATTCCTCTTTTCTTCCTAGCCTTGGGGCCATGTCTACTTGTCTTGAGAAATTCACCTCCCATGCTCCGTATGGGTCTCCTTTCCCTTCCTCCACCCAACACTGCTCAAGTCAATATGATCTCCACGTCTTCTGATCCATGGATCATCCCTTCACCTGAGCAGGTTGATTCATTTGGTGACATGATGTTGTTAAGCCCAATATAAATTGATTATTGTGAGGTTATCTCGGCTTCGTATCCTCCTCTTCATACTCCTTCAAGTGTGTCTCTCGACATGTATTCTCAATCCCCTTGGTTGGGTGCTACAGATTCTCCTGATCCCTTGAATGAGATGTTTCCAACCGATGAAGCCATCGTGGAAACCATGTCTTTTGAGGATCCTCCTTGGGACGATAGTCATCATCATTACTCTTTTCTTCCTGGCCTTGGGGCCATGTCTACTTGTCTTGAGAAATTCGCCTCCCATGCTCCTTCCCATCCACTTCAAACGCCTATCTTGACACACGAAATTTTTGCAGAAGGCAACATGAGGAATATTACACAGAGGATGCCTATTGACATTTCCGTTAAACCGGGGGTTGTCGAGAACATCCACATTGGGGTGACCTGTTCTCCTGATGAGATAGAGGTATATGCTAGTCTCTTCCGTGAGTTTCGAGATGTTTTCTCTTGGTCATACGAGGAAATGCCTAGCATCGATCTGAGTATAGTCGTGCACAAGATCCCTACTTATCTTGATGCAAAACTTGTTCACCAACATCTTCGTCCCGTGCACCCTAGAAATGCAGATGCCATAAAGGGAGAAGTTGAAAAACTTCTCAAAGCAGACTTCATTTATCCAATCCCATTGATAGATTGGGTCTCTAACATCATCCCCGTGGATAAAAAGCAGGGTACTATTCACATTTGTGTGGATTACCATGACATTAATCATGCTTGTCCTAAAGATAACTATCCCACTCCCTTCATTGACCAAATAATTGACGAATGTGTTGGGAGTGAGATTTGTTTCCCTTATGGATGGGTTTTCTTGTTACAACTAGATCAATATCCTTCCCGCTAATCAACATAAAACTGCCTTCATCTATCCATGGGGCACCTTTGTGTATAAGAAGATCCCTTTAGGCCTTAAGAATGCTGGTGCTACATTCCAACAAGCAATGTCATACGCTTTTCACGATATTAGGCACATTATTCAACCTTACCTGGACAACCTTCTAGCTCATTTAGCTAAGCGTAAGGATCACCTGGAACACCTCCGTCAAATATTTCTTCACTGTAGACACTACAACATTTGGCTTAATCCACACAAATGTGTCTTGTGCGTCGATTCCGACAGAATCCTTGGGTTTGTCGTTTCTAAAGACGGCATTCATCTCGACCCTCTTAAGGTCAAAGCTATTGTTAATCTCCCCTCCCCTTACTCTTTACATCAGTTGCAGATTTTGCAAGGGAAAGCTAATTTCTGGCATCGTTTTATACCGAACTATGCTAAAGTAGGCAAAGGTTTCACACGATTACTTAAGCAAGGCATTCCTTTCCTATGGGATGAGATTGACCAAAAATATTTTGATGCACTGAATACTTTGCTTATCAATGCTCCTTTTTTGTGTCTCCCAAATTATCATCGCTACTATTCCCTTTATTTGGCTGCCACTTTTAGCACTATTTCCATGGTTCTGGTATAGGACGACGACGATGGTGAAAAGCATGTCATTTATTATTTGAGACACGAAATTCTCGACATTGAAATGCGTTATTCTCATGCAGAGAAATTGGGTTGGCAGTTGTTCAAGCCGTCCAACATTTTCACCATTATATTTTACTCTGCACAACAACCGTGATTTCTGATTGCAACCCCGTGACCTATATTTTAACTAAAAAATTGCTGGGGGGAAATACTCAAACTGGATAGTTATCCTCCAAAAGTTCGATTTGGATTTCACTACAGCCAAATCGAAGAAGTCATTGGTTTTTTCCGAGTTGATCTACTCTTTACCCTCCACCTCTACTCCCTTTGGTTCTGAAGAACGCATTCCAGATGAAACTCTTTTTCTAATTAGCACCCTCGATCCATGGTATGGTGATATCATTGTTTATCTCCAGACTTCCACCTTCCGGTCTGATTTGACAAAAGATGCTCGTCAATGTATTCGTCATCATTCACAACCTTATCGCATAGTCGGAGATACTTTATACCGCGTCGTAGCTGATTCTGTTCTCAGTTGGTGTTTGACCCTTGAGGAAGTTGAAAAGGTCCTCAATGACTTCCATTCTGGCGCATGTGGCAGTCACATGTATGGGTATGCTGCTGCTCAAAAAATCCTTCGTGCTGGATATTTCTATCCTACGATTTTTAAAGATTGTATCCTCACTGTCCGTAAATGTCACGAGTGCCAGATCTACCAGTGCAAGATGCGTGCACCTCCCGCTCACCTCCATCCCGTCATTACCGTTGGTCCCTTTGCAAAGTGGGGTATCAATTTTATGACATGCAACCCTTGCTCGGCTAGGGGGCATGGTTATATTATTATAGCCATGGACTACTTCACCAAATGGGTCGAAGAAATGCCTACAATCACAGTTGATGGTAAGATGGACACCCAATTTCTTTTCAATCATGTGATTACCAGGTTTGATGTCCCTCAAGCCATTTTCACCGATCATGGCTCCCATTTTCGCCACTATATGATGGCTGAGTTCACTGCTAAGTTGGGTCTGTGTCACGAAAACTCAACGCTGTACTACCCCCACACCAATGGCCAGGTTGAAGCCGTGAACAAAGTTTTAGTCAACATGCTTCAACGTACGATTGGGATGCACAAGTCCAATTGATATCTCATGTTGTTTTCAGCCCTCTGGACCTACCGAACCTCGGTGAAGGATGCAACCAGATTCACCCCATTTCAGTGTGTTTATGGTCTGGAAGCTAACCTTCTGATTGAATGTGAAATTCCTTCCCTCAATATAGCTGCCGAATTATTTCTTAACACCTTGCCAGAGGAAGAATGTCTTCTATATTTGGAGAGGCTTGATGAAACTTACCGCTTTGTTGCTCTAGTCATAGAAGCACATAAAAGTGGGTCAAATCCCACTTTGACCAAACAGTTTCACCTCGTACCTTCATAGAAGGAGACTTAGTCCTCTTTTATGACCAAGCTCATGATAAGCTGGGGGCAGGTAAATTAAAACCCATGTGGCATGGGCCCTACATCGTCAAGCGTGTTTTGCAGAACAGAGCCTATGAGCTTATTGACTATGAAGGTTATCCCTTGGATCAGCCCAGAAATAGAATGTATCTCAAAAAATATTATGCATGAGTTTCTCATGCATGTCCTTTTGTACATAAGTGTGTTTTTCATTTTTGTACAATTTTTGTCTTAGTGTGCTTTGCGAGTAGATTTTCCTGCTTATTATGTCTTTGCTTACTGTGCAAATGTTTGTCACTCCTTATGTTAGTTTCGCTGATGGTGCCTCCCGCAGTACCTGGAATCTATCCTCTACACCTTGGGTGATTTATGATCCTAAAGGTGAGTTGGTAAACCTTCAAGGTATTTGTCTAGGAAAATAAACCAACAATGTCGTTGAATACAGTGCAATCATCGAACTCCTAACTGAAGCTATTGCTCTCGACATTCGTGAATTAATTGTAAACCTAGACTCTCAGCTTCTTGTTCTCCAGCTCAATGGGAATTATTCTGTTAGAAACCCTCAAATTTTAAGGTTGTATTTGCGTGTTTGTTTGTTAGAAAGGAATTTTGATTATATCACATATCAACATATTCCTAGAAGAACGAATACGTTAACTGATGCAGTAGCTAATATTGTATTAGATAGAAATTTGTGAAATTTATAAAAGCATTATCATTACATAGCAAGATTTAGATAGGAAAATAAGCATATATATATATATATATATATATATATATATCGATTGTTTGCATCCACGTATGCATCATAGTTCAAAAAATATATGTTTTTTGGTTACATCCCGAGACATCATGGCTCTCAAAAATATGAAAAAATGAAACCTAGGCATCTAATCCACATGGTGCTCATGATAACATGTTACTGCACGTATGACTCACCTCAGTAGTCGGTGGATGCAGTTAGACAACCCTGCGGTGTACCTCTGATAAGAATGAGGAACATCCTCGAATCTCAGATAATCTAGGATCCCACTTGTGATCCCCTCCAATTTGCATGCGATTTCTTCTTCCTTGCTTCCCGCACCATGAGGGGCCCCTTCGAAATCTCATGGGACCCTCCATGCTATGGGGAACATCCCTGCAAGTATCTTTGGTCCAACATCTGCAACACATGAGTAAATGCCAGAACACATATAAAACAAAAAATCATAATACTCATAAAAATATTTAAAAAAATGAGTTTTTACCTAAATCCTTGTCCCAGTGATCTCCTTCAGGGAGTGGAAGGTCTGGATCATCCCTGAAATCGGTACCGATGTATCGCCAGTCCTCTACCACGATGAGATGTCGACGTAGCCAGTCGAAGAATTCTGGCCTCAATGACATGTGTTGACCACCTCCTAATCGAGGCATCAACTCTGCCCAACAGACCATCTGTGGCTCTCATGATGGTGGTATAGGCACTACCACCTCCTGGCACTGGAATATCGGTTATCGTTCTAGGATGAACGATATCAAGATAAACCCATATCCAAATTGTTTCAGCTTACCATTCTTGCATTTGGTTAACTGACGTTTTAAGATTATTGTCACTACTTTTGCCCAATTGAATATGGTTGGAGCCATGAAATCCACGACAAGTTTAAGTTGTGTCTTTGTAGCTCCGTGGGGAGCTTGAGATCCGGCGGCCTGAGTTATAGTATGTAGAAATACCCTCAATTCTAAGTCAGGCACTATTTGAATGTCTACTTTGCCGTTTTGGATCCTTTCTTTGCTCCTGGATATATTATGTCTATCAACATGCCCATGCTCTCACCCAGGGGCCGGGTACTTGTCAAGATCGGTTTCTCTCCCCTTCGTGACAATCCCGTAATGAAATAAATGTTAGATACTTCTATCTCAAGCTCTTGGTCATGAATCATAAATCTTTCTCGATTAGTGTCCCACACACTAATCAGGTACTACAATAGTTCTAGTTGAGCTCTTAAACATGGTGTTAGGAAGAATTTCAAGAGCCCACAGTTTCTCAGGGCATCCATACATGCATCATTTCCCATAACTTGTTCATCCCCTTCCCCGTGCTCTCTTTATTTCCACTCTATGACCATATTAGCTACCAATTTCTCTGCAAAAACCCGTGAATGAAGTTTTATTAGCCTCTAGGCAAGATTTAGAACATTTCTGGCCAGTCATTTTGGGGATAAATCTTAAAACTTTGGCCGCAACATTTTGCATTCCTGTTTTGCAAACAGCAGTGCTGACTGGCGCCTCCCCATTCAAATTTTGTGGGGTTGGGTGCGACTCCGTGCCCAAAATCCACGCCGATCTTCATGACCAACCTTTTGCAAAACCTCCCAAAAATGCATCAAACTATGAAATCAAAGAATGGAAAATGGCTTAAAATGTAGGTGAAGATCAAAGCTCATACCTGAAAAAGACGGATTCACAAATGACCTCTTGGATTTCCTACTGTTAGCTTCATAAGTTCACAATAAAAAATGGTAAGAAGCTCACAAGAAGGTGAAAAGGTAAAAAGTAAATTGTTTTTACTATTTGTGTTGTTTTATAACCTCTTAGAAACCCTATTTAGGTTTATTGGGCACTTTTTTCGATTATTTTATTATTTTTTCTCAAAAAATGGGTTTCATGTTTGTTTCTTGTGCAAAAACAGGTCCTAAAAAATAACAACGATGAAGAAACGAGTTGTATTTTATTACTTTTTTGGACTCGGTAAAAACACAAAATTTCACCCCTTGGAGTCATCTTTCAACTCTTTTCTGACTCTCAAAAATTGAAAATATTGTCGAGACTCTTGTCATTTTGAACTCGTTAAAGGTTGCAAAATGTCATCTGCCTAGTATATGTTTACTCATTTTTCGGGCTGGGATAGATTATTTACGAAAAAAGAATACCTTAGTCAAACATGGATAAGAGGTTCTCTCTAATATTGTTTTCTACCGTTTCGGATATGTGAGACTACCTATGAAAAGGGACTTTCTGGAGTATTCTTTTCCACTTCTTTTCACACTCTATAAACATGAAAAGACGCCAAGTTTTTCCTTTGTTAGACTTGTTAAAACTAAAATGACATCGGAAGTCATCACCATAACATTACCGAGTTACTCCTCCCTAGGGCTCGTAAAATTTACTAGGATGGATTTGTCTGAAGGAAAAGCTTACATGGAAAGCATATGTTATCCCCTTCAATATTGTTTTAAAAGATAATTGGGGTACTCGCTAGAAATGGTGGGGAAAATGGAACTAGCTCTCAGTCGTGTCGATAGTATGTCATTCTTGAACATGGCACTTGTTTGCAGTTCGTGTCGGGTTGTGGACCTCCCACATTCATCATTTTTCCTCCACGGGTTTGGGTTATCCGTTTTGACCTCTCATCTACTCTTTGCCACGTCACCATGACCTCAGATCCCTTGATGTCAAATATTGTCAAATTCCGGAGTCGTGTTGCCAATATGTTCAAGAGAAGTTCCTTCTGCAGTTTTCAACCCCTGGTCCTCTGTTTAGTCCTAATTCATTATCATCTTATTCCCCTGTCTCGTGTCGATGATGTGGGAAACATTATGGCCCTCCTTCGACTGGTCACTTCCTGTCGAATTCAACTCATCATCTAGGAAGTTGATCTAGATACTTCGTTCTGGTACCTTAGAGATTTCATGCCTCAATGGCAAGTTCTTCGCATTCGACAACAGGTTCTCATCATTGGCCTTTGATCGAGTGATTTCGCGGGTGTTCTACTCCAGCTCATTTTTCACATTCTATGGATTGTACTAGCAGTACCTTGAGAACCATTATCATTATTGATTGTCTCTTTCACGCATGTTAACAAATTTCATTATTGGCTGGTAATCTAGTGACTTTCTTGCATGTTAGACTTCAAATCATTCATTCACATGCTTGAATTTGTACTTGTTCGGGTTGAGACGGAGCACAAGACCCTGGGTTTTGTCTGATGAAATCCAGGTTGCGGTATGATTTGGTTTATCATGGCTATATGCATGACTCTTCTGATTGGATGGATGCAACCATACCTGAGTCTATTTGATGATCCTTCTCACTGGATGGCTGCGTCCATACCTTGGATATTATTACATGTTCACTATTATGGATGGTGTTGGCGAAGAAACAGGTCTCATAGGCAAGACCCAGGTTCAGAGGTTGGGGCCAACAAGGGTATCCGCTGTAGTCTAGAACCACGCCGGCATTGTCACCCTACTCCGAAGAGCAGAGAGTCTCACCTGAGGCGTGCCGTGACCACATGTAGAAGGGGAGTAGATCAATAGTGGTGGAAGGACCCGCAACTCATGTTTAATATGAGATTGATTGCATAAACATCATCATATACGCAAGAACATTCAGAAGAGTGAACAGGTATTAAGAAAATAAAATTTTAAGACATCACAGACATCATGCATGCATGTAACTCATATAATAAGACAACAACCTGCAAGTATATTGATAACCTTCAACCAAATCCGTAGTTACATCGCTTCCACAGGAAGAGCTTACAAGTCTGTTACAGACGTCTCATAGGACAGAAAGATAGATAAGAGAAGCCTAGGAACTACAGAGTTATCATGCTCGGAATGGGTTTCCCTCTGCAGCATCCACTCGATCCTCTTCAGTCGCTCTGCATTCGTCCCTTCTTTCGGTCGGGTGACGGCTATTTATTCACCCGCCATCGCAACTGCTAGTTCCTCTTTTGTTCTTCTTCGGCTGCTTCCGGCTTCTCTCTTGTTGTATATGATTTCTGCTCTCTGTATTCTGTTGTATCTTCTCTTCTTCTACACTTATACATCTTCTTTCTTCAGATATCTCATGTTTCCTCGCAACCTTGGTAGCTCCGCTACTTACCGTAGTTGCGACTTGGTTGCGGCTGCCATGTGTCGTTCCGCAACCCCAAAATCTGCTCTTTATTTAAAATTCAAAACATTCAAAACAAGGGCCCAAATAGGCCCCGACCACAGTTTCTTGACTCGTCCTGAGTCAATCACAAATCACTGTCTCTATCTCCATCGCCCCACTGGACCCCGTTCCCTGCTCTTGCTATGCGCCTTCAGCCTGCTGTCCAAACAAGGGCCCCAACTCCGGGACTTTGCTAAACGCTATAGCCTTAAGCTCATTGAAGGTCGTCACAGCTTGATGCCACCCCTGTAACAATGCATCTGTCTCTGCGGCGATCTTGGTGACAGCTGCCTCCTCTACATGCGCCAGTACAGTCCCGAACACCGTGCCGATTTGGGTTTCGGCCTTGGCGGCTAACTGTTGCATTGTCTTGGTGCTGAGTTGGAGGGGTGGTCGGAGCTCATGAATTACTTGTTTGGCTATTGCTGAGCTGGCCTCTGTTTGCTGGATATGCACCTCTAGAGCGTCCGCCTGGGCGTATAACTGGTCCAACCGTGAGGGGTCCGTGGCCTCTTGGATTTCCCTCGAAATTTGTTGCAGCTGCGCTGAAATTGGCTACGTTTTGACCGTAAGGGCCATTGAGCACTCTTGAAGACCCTTCAGGAGGTCGTAATCATCACGCGCTGTAGAGTTGAGAGTTTCCTGCATCTGGTTGACCTGGCCCTACTTTTCTGCAATTTGTGCTGTATAAACTGCCTCTGGATTGGGCAGCGCTGGCCGTGCTACTAACGCTGCTTGGAGCTCCACATTTTCCTTGTGGAGGCCATTGAATGCGATCTGGAGGTGGAGGGCTTGTTCTACGATATTTGTCTCTGGTACATCTACAAGAAGCTGAGTGTAATGAGCCTCAACGGTTGGCCATACCTCGGAAAACACCCTGGCGAATTCGTTTATCTGACCTTGCAGCTGCCCTTGTGCTGCTGTGAGCTGGTCGCGCTATTCAGTAAGCACGGTGATCTACTGTTGTTGCTCTTCGCACCTCTGCTACAGTTCAGAATGAAGCCTTTCCGCCTGATGGGCCACCCTTTGGATAAAGTGGTACAACTGAGCCGTACCCCATGTTTATAAGTTGGCGAACCCCAAAGTGCTTTGATCCGGTCGCCTTTCCTGTAGGGGTTTCCCACTGGCAACTGATCGAGTGGAGTGCTCTGGAGGGGATGGTGGCAGGGTTTGATGAGGCGCTGAGTCGGCCATATTCAAGTTCGGCCGCTCCTTCTGATCTGTATGGACAGTCTGTGGAAGTGCAGTAGGCTCAGGCTGAGCCTCAGCTGAGTCGGCAACAATTTGTGCCATCTGGGTAATTATATCAGACAAAGAAACTTGGGGTTCCCTAGTGGGGTCGACCGGTGGTACTACTGCTGTAGTACTGGAGTCAACCTCGGCCCCGTGGTCCCCATTAAGTAGATTTTGGATGATTGGGTCGGACACAGTGGCGGATGAATTGGATGGAGCGGATTAAGTGGTAGGTGGAGGTGGAACGGTACGTGGTGGTGAAAGCCGAATGTTGATGAACTCGGAGGGGTCAATGGGTGGTTCTTCCTGTATTCGGTGGCCGTGGTGGATCCTCCTCAGTGAGGTCCACCACTAGACTCGATTTGATGGTTCGGGCCCGCTTGGCCTGAGGAGCTTCTAAGAGGTCGGTGGACTTGCTCTTTTCCCCCATCGGGGTCATCATCGGGCTTGGAGAAGTAAATAAAATAGTAGGGTGGGGGAGGTGATGGAAGTTGTGTGGGGACACGATGTGAAGTGAGAAAGCTGGAACTCAAAGAGCAAAGGAAAAGGAATGGCACCACTTGAGACGACCTTGGTCACCTCATTAAAACTGCGTACTTGAGTGTTTAAGTGGCGGATGAGGGGGATGAGCTACACGGTGGACTCATGTTGTGCCGCCTCCACATCTGTCTCGGCAGGCTGTTACTGCGGTAGCATCTGATCAAAGTTGTAAATGGGTACCCTGTTGCGGATTTCCATCGTGACCCCTGGCCACGAACAAACTTCATTGTGGAAAGCGGTATCTTCAAGCTGGAACTTCAGCGGCCGCATGTGAAATGTGTCCTCCGGCACGCAAGTAGGTCGGATATAGGTATGCCTGTGACTGACCCTAAACCATACTTGCTCGCTGTACTCGTCCAGCAGGTTCCTGGGCACCATCTGCTGGCTTGTTACCACGTCCGTCATTAAACCATACCAGGTCCGAAATGCCTCTGCATTAACTTCTTTGGTGTTGGGATCACCCGACACCTTCCATGGGACGTACTTCATCGCTAGAGGCTCGCCCTCTGTTATTTCCACTGGTAACTTGACGAGGGGAGTGTGCCACTTCCACATGGCAAATGAAACTATCAAATATCCGTAAATGAAGCTTGTAGCCCACTTGTAATTTTATTCGCACGCGTCAAACAGTTCCTTCAACAGGAAGGAGCACCAGTTCAATTTAGCCCCCTGAACACAGTGCTCGGCAATGGAGATAGTATCCAGGGTACATTCTCCCTTTGTGTAGTGCCTCATTGTCTTACTGGAAATGAGGTAGCATGCAAACTTGATCTTGGGCTTATTGATAAGCTCCATCTTTGCTCCCTTTCCTCCCCATCGTGTGCCATATTTGACATAATAGTCGGCATCTCCCAACTTCCTCGCTCGCTTGGAAGTGGTCTAACATGCAGTCGAGACATCCGGGCCATTCTGTGAAAGTCGTGTAAGCCGGTGGATATCCTCGGCATGAATGGGAATTTCCTTATTCAACCACAAGGACCCGTTCTGGATGCGGCTGAGTAAGAACTTGGTGCACTGCATGGCCGGTCCTATGGTCCCAACGACTGGGAGATTTATTAAGTTCAAAAGAGAGGATTGTTGTAGGCCCCAGAACTCTGGTAAAATTCTGTTCGTTGAGCGCCCGACTTATGTGAAGTAGTGTTCCATATACACCTGCCATTTGAGTGTTGGGAACTCGAACGAGTCCGAGAGGTTTGCGTCTATGAGGGCCGCATTGTCATATTTCCTGACGAGGGACTCTGTCTTATGAATTCTGTTGTCAAGCTCTGGTTCTAGGACTGCTGGGTTGGGTTTCGGCATCTTCACTCAGCGTTGATACACTTGCAGAATTGGTCTTGGCGTTTTCTCTTGGTGATGTGCGTCTGGATACTTCTGTTGCTCTGGTTCTGCTTCAATTTCTAATTCTAACTGCTCCGGCATTCTCGTGCTTTTTTCCATGCAAGTTATGTAATTACCTGACATGAGTGAGGTTGATGAGACCCCATAATGAGTTAATTCCTGCTGGCATTCTTCTCGGCAATAATCATGTGATCAATCACGTGCTAAGGTGTATTCTGATAGTTGCTGACGGTGGCATGGGGAAATGGGCGGACACGACGGCTGAGGTTACTTCGGATTATGGAAAAATGATTATTGCAGGGTTACTTCTAATTATGGAAATTTATGCTGCAAATCTAGACGATCCTAAGGACTGAGACAAGTACTAACTGAAATGATATAGACTGACATACACGTTTGCTGATCCTACGGGGATGACACACTGGACACGCCCCTCCCCGACCACAATCAGTTGAGGTGCGGTCCCCGCAAAAGAGCAGTTGTTGGCGACCTATGCCTGAATGATAAACACTACCTATGCTCATCCCAGTTGCAGGAGAGTTATTCAACTATGCTACTCTACGGCTTCTCTCGGTTGCGAGAGTTATTAATGAAAGATGAAAGAAACTTATTCATGGTAGGGTTTCAGGCGTGCGCCATTCACCCACCCAAGTAAAACAGTACCGTCCAGATGAGCCAACTGAATGGCTTCGGAATATCTAATCTTGACGACGAAGTAAGGTCCCAACCAGTGCATCTGCAGTTTGCCTGGAAACTTTTGGAACTTGCTATCGTATAGGAGAACCTTTCTGCCAACCTGGAACATTTTTCTCTTGATGTGGTGGTCATGCCATGCCTTTTGCCTATCCTTCTGAACCTTCTATTGGAACTCGGCTAGAAACCGGGCCTCGTCCAGTTCTTGTAATTCGTGGAGGCGCTCCTGTAGCGATTCCTCTTCCGAGAATTTGAGGGATGTGGCAATTAAAAGACTCAGTACGGTGAACTCGGCGGGGATCACAGCTTCCCGGCTATACACCAGCTGGAACGGTGTCTGATTGGTCAAGCGCTTCACTGTAGTCCGGTATGCCCACAGTGCAGCGGGTAGCCGCTCATCCCAGTCATCCCGCTGGGCATTACAGATCTTTGTAAAATCATTTTCGAAAATTTTATTGAATGCTTCAACAGTACCATTGGCCTGCGGGTGGTATGGGCTACTTTTGTGATGTTGAATCATGAATGTGTCCAGCAGCGATTTGACTGTTTCATTAATGAAATGCGTACCCTGATCACTGGTCAAACTTCGCGGGCAGCCAAACCTGCTGATGATGTGTTCAAAGATGAACCGCGCCATTGTATCCGCCGTATAGTCCCGTACCACCGCTGCCTCAGCCCACTGAGTGAGGTAGTCGGTTGCGGTAATGATGTATTGGGCCTTGGAATGCCTGGCTATCGGGGCTATGGGGCCTCTGAAGTCGACAGCCCACTTCTCGAACGACCGCAACACATGCACCAGGTGTAGTGGGAGCTCGTCCCTGTGAGAGGGCCTCCCCATTCACTGACAGACATCGCATCTCTTAACAAGTGTCTTACAATCGGCATGGACCGTCGGCCACCATAGTCCAACTTGGAGCACCTTCCTGGCAGTGGGTTTCGCCCCCACATGCCCACCCGCAACACCGTTGTGGCATTCCCACATCACGGCTTCACATTCATGGTCGAGTATACGTCTGCGCAGAACCTCATCAAGGCCCAATTTGTATAGCTGCCTCGCAATTAGTTGGTATTCGGCAGCGCGAACGACCAAGTGTCATTTCTGGAGCGGGGTGTAGTGTTGAGGGCATTGCCCTGTGGTCAAATAAGCTGCAATGTCAGCCAAATAATCGGGCACGGCTTCGACGCGGAAAAGATCAACATCCGGCAGCTGATCATCGAGAGAGCCGCCATTCTCCCCCATTTCCAACCGGGATAAATTATCGGGCCCGACGTTCAACCTCTCGGACTTGACGATCACTTCGAATGTAAATTCTTGGAAGAGTAGAAGCCACCGACAGATCTGTCCTTCCAAAATGGGCTTATTGACCAGGTACTTTAATGCAGAGTGATCCATAAAGAACTTGAATTTACCTCCTAGAAGAGAGTGGCAGAACTTTTGGAGCGAATACACCATTGCAAGGGCCTCCCTCTTGGTAGTGGTGTAATTTCACTCTGCGTTAGACAGTTTGCGAGTTTGGCGAAGTAAGCGGGTGGTCAACTGTCGTCTCCCCTAGTTGTGCCAAGACAACCCCAAGTGAAATACTGGAAGTGTCAATATGCACGTGGAACTACTTATCACAATCTGGGTGAACCAGAATAGGCGTCGTTGCCAGCTTTTCCTTCAGAGTGTCAAGGGCCATCCGACACTCCTCTGTCCACTGGAATACCATTAGGGGAATTTTGAGGTCTAAAATGGGCCTCAGAAAAATGTACAACAAAAATAAACTTTATAACAACCAATAGGATTCAAGATGATGATGTCAACCATGGGGGATGATTCACCATTTTTTAAATAAAAGGGTAAAAATATTAAAAAATTAATAAAAATAATAGAACTACTTTTTCAACTCGTATTTTCAACTTATCTCCCAAAATTTTTACTCAAATTTTTGAGCGGGAGTACTCGTTGGATGCAAAATTTAATTCCTCATCCAAGGAGTACCCATGTTGCATACTTTCGATGAACTCTACTACACGAAAAATGAGAAATACATAAAAAAAATGTGATTGTAAACACGTTTTTTTTATGTATTTCTCATTTTTTAAAAGTGTAGGACCCATCGAAAGCATGCAACATGGGTACTCCTTGGATGGAGAATTAAATTTCGCATCCAATGAGTACTCCCGCTCGAAATTTGAGTAAAAAATTTGGGAGATAAGTTGAAAATATGAGTTGAAAAAGTAGTTTTTCCATTTTTCCCTCTAAAATTTGATGATGTCATCAAAACTTATTTTATTTTTTCCACTATTATTTTATAATTTCCTTAGGAGGCCCATTTTAGACCTCAAAATTCCCCTAATTTTCTAACTTCCACAATAGCTTTTCTAAAGGAGCGGTGATCTTCGCATAATTTCGGATAAATCGTCTGTAATAACCTGTGTGCCCTAACAGTGCCCGCAACTGCTTTACCGTTTCAGGGGCGTCCATGTGGATGATCACGGCTACCTTGGCGGGGTAGATGCAGACCCCTTGCCTGCACACCACATGTCCTAACAGCGTGCCGAAAGGAACTGCAAAAATGCATTTCTTCAAGTTCAAGGAAATCTGCAACTGTCGACTCCGATCAAACATGATGCGTAGTAGGGTGGCGTGGTTTTTCAACAAACTGTAGACGGTCCAATCGTCCATGTAGACTTCCAGGAACTTGTGGATATACTCCCGGAAAGTAGCGATGACGATTTGGGAAAACATAGCCGAGGCGTTCTTCAGTCCAAACGGCATCACGTGGTATGCAAACGATCCCCACTCAGTGGTGAACGTCATCTTTGTTTTGTCCTCTTCCACAATGCGCACCTGATGATAGCCCGAAAAGCCATCAGTGAAGGAGTAGGCTTCATTCCCCGCAACATGATCCAATACTTCGTCGCTGAATGGAGTAGGAAATGGATCATGGATGCAGGTGTTGTTCATACTTCGGTAGTCGACATAGACTCGGAGTTCTGACTTATAATTCTTACTCTAAATGACGATAGGGCTCACCCACTCCGCTTCTTCCACAGGAAAGATTAGGCCTGCTGCCAACATCTTATCGATCTCCATATTAAACTTTTCTTTGATTCGTGGGTTCAACCGATAGGGTCGATGCTTCACGGGCCTGGCATCCAGTTTCAGCACAATACGCATTTCTCCAAGGTCACCTTTGATGCCCTTTAAGTCTGCAACCGATGAAGGAAACAGATCTTCATATTCCTAGAGGAGGCTAAAAATTTCCTTAGTCGTCTCCTCATCCTAGTAATCCCCAACCGTCGCTAGTTTGGGTTTTTCCTCCGTGCAAATGTTCAACTTCTTTGTCTTCAGCGGGAGTAGATGGACGCCCTCAGTGGCCGGCTCTTCTTTGATGTTTCGCTCACCTTCCTTCTCTTCAAAATATAGGTGCCTGAGGTCCTCCAGACTATCATCTTCTGGATCGCCATCGATCCGTTGGCAAGCGAACTCACGCCTGCCCTCAGGATGTGATGCAAAGGTGCTCCCGTCGGCCCCTGGATCACGGAGAAACAGTACCCCCTCGACAGCTTGTAGTGCCTGGGACACCAGCTTTGTCTCTCCTTTGTAGGAAAAGCACCGAACAAATTTTCTCGTGACTTCCTGCCAGGAGTTGGTCCCTCTTTTCTGCTCTTCTTCTAAGTACCACGCATGGGGAATGGTATCTAAGGAGTGGACGAACCGATGTACCCACAGCTCTTCCGGGTACCCTATACTCTGCCACTGCTCCTCACAGGTTTTCAGGTGGTCCCTCGGATCAGAAGTCCCTTAGTACCTGTGCCTTCTGTGAGGTCCTTCGTCTTCTTTGAACCGCGCCCTCAAAGCCTCCGCTACACAACTCCACCGCGACAGGGTGTTGCGGTGATTTTTCCACCACCTGGCTGATGTGGAATATAGTGATACGTCCAAAAGTGGTATCCTGCTTCCTTCTGGGACCGTGCCTTCTACTTTTGCAATAAAGGTATTAACGGCTTGCATATTTGACATGGTGGGATACTCCCTGATCTCCGCGCCAATCCAATGGACTCGGGCAATGTTGGCATGCCTCCGCGTGCTGGTTTCATACCCACCCTGCTGCCAGTCTTCCCAGGCTAGTTCCGATCCCAGCTCCGAGCTCTGGACACTGCGCCAGTTGACGGAGTCGGTTGCGGTCGGATTAATATAGTCCTCCCATTTCCCTGCTGTCATCTGATAAATATTGTCCAACATCTGAGCATCCTCCCAGTTATCCATAATTTTGGTATACCTCGGGCCTTGATTTGGGTCGAGGGGATGAGTGACCCGGACCTCTCCATCTTCGAAAATCATCAGCTCCTTTTTGAGGTCGATGATGGCGTAATTCTCAAAAGCCCAATCGATGCCTAACAGGGCAGGGTAAGGATCCTTGTCTCCCATAACATCAATAACCTCAAAATCCACGTAAGTATTCACCCCTGCAATGTCGACCTCAACGCCTTCAAGTCGAATGATCGGCACAATGCAGTACTGGTTCGCCATTCTAAGCTGAATTGGCGAGTAGGTCAGTCGTGGCCAGCCAAGAGCCTCCCATGTCTTCCACGGCAGGATGTTGACGTTAGATCCTAAGTCAAGCATGGTGTCGCTGATCTGGAATCCTGCAACCTACGTGTTAAGCCGGAACTCTTTTCCTATTCTTCGCTTGTTCCGCTTGACCTGTTGTACGTACTGGGGTGATGTGTTCAAAAGTTCCTCCGGCGCTGTATTCCCCTGTAGTACGTCCTCCAAGGTACGCTTGAGCTGTTCCCGCATTGAAGCATTATCAATGATCTTGAGGAACAACTGGATCCATTCCTCAATCAGGGTCCCCGTGGCGCTCTGTTCCTCGGGGCCAGTCATTGTGGGTACCTCAAGGCCTTTGGCTCCCCCTAGCTAAGAAAATGTCTCCACCGCCTCCTGGAAGTACTTCTTCTGTGCGTTCGGCCTGATTAATTGGTTCGGGGAGGCGGGCCGGATAACTCGTGCCGACTCCTTTTCGGGAGCGTCCTCCCCCATCTTCTTTCTACCTCTTGTCACAATAGCTACATTCTACATGGCCGGAGTTGCGGTCCCCCGAGGTTCGGAGTTGACCATATTCATGCCTCGCTGTCGTGCCCGTTCCTCCCACTTCTTGATAAATCCCGGGCAGTCCTCTATTGCATGGGCGTTCACGCAGCACTGGGAACACCATGGACGTCGGGGAAGGGGGCATTCCCGAGCCACGTGACCCTCCTAGTCACAGTTGTAGAATTTCAGCGGACCCCGTCCCCCCTTGCGGCATCCGCGCATACCGCCTTCTCAGCCCCTAGAAGCCTCGTTCACTCGATAGGAGGGTCGGTCCAACCGATCCGCTAGTGCATCGAGAGCTCTGCACTACTTAGTGTTGTGAGTCATGGAAGCACAAAAATCATAGTATACGTTTTTGGGGACATTGGATTACTTCTGAAGTATTGGGCACATCCGAGGTTGATGCCCCATCGTCCGGAAAATTTCACAATATTCCGTGGCGGTTGGGTTTGGTTGTGGTGGGAACCCCGCGTAAGGCTGTTGTGGTTGATATACCCCCTGCGGATTCATCGCTGCTCCACCCCCAGTAGGTGGAGCCCCCTGGATTTCCACGACAGAAGGTCCCACACCCGTGCCACACAACCAGGGACACTCGGTTCCAACGTGCCCTTCGACCAGGTAGTGAGTGCACCAAACGTTCAATCTGGATGGTCTTATAGGCTGCATCTCCTTGAGCTTTTCAGTCAGACTGGCGATCTGATGTTGCAATCCCATCAAGGAAGGATCCTGCGGGGCCGACCCTCCCCGATATTCCTAAGGGTAGCCTGCCATGGCCTCTATCTTCATGGCCTGCTGCAGAGTGTCCTGCAAGTTGTCAATCTTCTGCTGGGTGAGGGGGGTTCATGTCAAGGGAAGTAGAGCCTTGATGAACCATTCCCTCTGATGGTTTGGGTCGATCGAGTAGCTAAGTTTCCCGATTGCGTCCTTGAATCGGCACATCAGATCCCATGCAGTTTCTCCTTCCTTAATCTCCCAGAGCTCGGACAGACCCTGCTGGTCTATCTGGGGAAGCTTAAATTCTCGAACAAAATCCCGCTTAATGTCCGCGATTACTGGATTTGGATGGCCCTCAGACCACTTGATAAACCATCGCAGAGCCCTCTCTCTGAGGGTGGTTTGTAACTCTATTAGCTTCCCTGCGTCTGGCGTCTGCCGAGCCCTCCATATGGCTTCGCAGAGATACCAGTGTTGCTCCACATCATCGTTGCCTCGCCAGAGAATTTTGGATACCGGGTGAATGACCCGGCCATAGTTACTTGCGAAGGGGTGACTAGAATAAACCCTTCGAGTCCTGGTTGTGTGACTACACTACTAGAAACTGCAATACTACTAGCAACACTGTTATTAACGTGCGACACTGAACTGTTGTGCAATCGACTTAATGCTTGTAACTTAACGAAAATATTACTCAAAGGTTTATAGAGTACCAGGGGAAGGTAGGGATCCTTGCCGTGCAAATTTTGGGAAGTAGGGCTACCTAGAGAGATGGATGTCATCCGCTCTTGAAACAACTGCTGCATTACAACGTACCATTCGCCATCAGAACTTTCTTTGGGCTGCACACCTGCATCGTCTTCGTCAGTCGTCATTTCCCTTTCTCTCTTAGCTGGGCTCCCATGCATCCGCTGCACTCCCACAGCAGTCCCTTCCCTCTCCAGGGTGTCCTCCTGAGTGTCCATAATTCCTATCCTTTGAGGCGCCTCCTCCTGATTCTTCCTATTGTATTCCTGTCACTTCAACTCCCGCATCACCCTTTCTCGCCACTTGTCAGCGATCTGCGCCCTCCGATGTGCACGTCTCTCCCTCAACCTCTTTGCGGCCTCAACATCCATTCCCCACTCCCCCGCTTCACACTTCACGTAGCATCTGTCCCCTCAGCCCTTCCCCCATCACTGGAGGTTTACGATTCCATGCTCGAATTTTGGAATTCCATCAGCCCTTCGTCCACCATCAGGGCCTTAATCCACAGCAGAATCTCCTTGAGCAGCTTTCCTCTTAGCCCGGAGTAGAAGATAGCCTCAGCCTTTGAGAAGGATTGGTAGCACTCTATGGAAAACTCCACAATATATCCATCCAAAGTGGTTTCTACCCAAAAATCCACCGCACGGTTCAACTCAGTATCCAACCGATGCAGGGCTACCAGATCCCTGTGCACCCACTTGCGGTTTATCTTCCACGAGCTATCCCTAGGTGCCCTGGTCTGCAACCTCCGCAACCAATTGTAGAGGTCACTAGGGAATTTTCCCTAGAGGCTCTCGTAGGTATCACTGGTAGAATCCGAGAAAAGGACAAGATCCTTGAGTACCCTCTCCCTTTGATTTGTCAACTCTGCTTGCTGAGCAATAAACTGGTCCAGATGGTTATCCCACCATCTCCGTATTTCTCCTTTGAAGATCATCGATACCATGATCTAGTTCCCCTCATAACGTGTAAGGTCCCGGCAACAGAACCATTTGTTGGCGAAGAAACAGGTCTCACAGGCAAGACCTAGGTTCAGAGGTTGGGGCCAACAAGGGTATCCGCTATAGTCTAGAACCACGCCGGAATTGTCACCCTACTCCGAAGAGCAGAGAGTCTCACCCGAGGCGTGCCGCGACCACATGCAAAAGGGGAGTAGATCAATAGTGGTGGAAGGATCCGCAACTCATGTTTAATATGGGATTGATTACATAAACATCATCATATATGCAAGAACATTCAGAAGAGTGAACATGTATTAAGAAAATAAAAATTTTAGACATCATAGACATCATGCATGCATGTAACTCATATAATAAGATAGCAACCTGCAAGTATATTGATAACCTTCAACCAAATCCGTAGTTACATCGCTTCCACAGGAAGAGCTTACAAGTCTGTTACAGACGTCTCATAGGACAGAAAGATAGATAAGAGAAGCCTAGGAACTACAGAGATATCATGCTCAGAATGGGTTTCCCTCTGCAGCATCCGCTCAATCCTCTTCAGTCGCTCTGCATTCGTCCCTTCTTTCGGCCGGGCGACGACTATTTATTCACCCGCTATCACAACTGCTAGTTCCTCTTCCGTTCTTCTTCGGTTGCTTCCGGCTTCTCTCTTGTTGTCTATGAGTTTTGCTCTCTGTTTTCTGCTATAACTTCTCTTCGTCTGCACTTATACATCTTCTTTCTTCAGCTATCTCCTGTTTCCTCGCAACCTTGGTAGCTCCGCTACTCACCGTAGTTGCGACTTGGTTGTGGCTGCCATGTGTCGTTCCGCAACCCCAAAATCTACTCTTTATTCAAAATTCAAAACATTCAAAACAAGTGTTCAAAACAAGGGCCCCAACAGATGGTTGCACCCATACCACATATTTATGTATCATAAATATCAATTTTATTTGATCTTGCAAGTCTTCCGATGGTGGTGCTTTGGTTTTGGCATGTTCTCTTAAATCATTTCTCCCCTACCTCTCTCTCGGACTTCATGCTTTAGGGGGCATCTATTACATAGTATTTTGTCACCGTCCCTACAATACCCATCCTGAACATTGGAGGACCATTTCAGTGACCCGTGTGTACTGTCATACATTTCCATAGATGTCATTGCATCCCTTTCCATGGCAAGAACATAATATATGTTGATCATTTCTCAAGAAGACCTTCAAAAACCTATGATTTTGGGTCAGCACTAGTAGGTAGTTATGTCCTCGTTCCCATGAAGAAATTAACACTGAGCCTCGCGAGTATTGGCGCTTTGTCTCAGAAGGGCACCCGCACCGAGCTTCTTTTGGAAAGTTTTTTAAAATAGAAACTATGCTTCCATGTCTAACAACTTCGTGGGTGGATTCATGGTTGTTTTTTTGACTGGATCAAGTCAAGTTTCTCCCTTTGGTCTATTAGTTCCTATAAATGTGCAACTTCCCAAAGGGATAGACCTCTCCTCCACCTTATGTGGATCCCAAACCTCCTCCTCCTCTCCTATAAATTCTTCTTCTCACATTGATTCAGCTAGTTGAACATTCAATAGTTATAGTTGGTGTGTTGAAAGTAGAGAAGAATCCATTGTTGAGGGAGAGTTTAAGCCCATTGCCTCATTGAGTCGAACGATGAACGAATGCTTGAGACATGCCTGACTAAACCCGTCGAAGGAGATGTACAACTTCAAGGCATAAGGTTGTAAGTTTATTTTTCATATATCAATAATACATGACTAGTTTCTGGTTCCAACTATGTTTCCATTTATATTCTAAGTGTTTAACTCTCCTTGACTAGTTGAATAGCTGTAGATGAATGCATATGTTTGTATGTTATCTTCGTTTGTTTCATATTTTTTTATGTGCATGGACATCATCACCAAGGAGCGCAAAGTGTGAAGACAAAGATCGAAGGATCTTTGCTGCGTGCCACAACAAAAGCATTGGACTGAGGTAGGATATTTGTTCCAGTCCATATTTCATTTACAAGCTAAGAATTTAGGAATTCATCGTGTTCCCTTGTTGCTAGACCCACCCTGGGGCTAGAGGGATCTCCTCTATCCACAGAGGGTATTGGCCTTCTCAACAGGGGACAATTGTCCAAAAATAACTGTGTACATGTGATTGATTCTTGTGCTTATGTCCTTTACTGTTTATTTCTCTGCATATGTATTTGTGAATTTTGCAGTAGTATTTATTTCGGTATTTTCCAGAAGATTTCTGAAAATTAACTTATTGAAATAATAAGTAGGAGGAATAAATCTATCACTGCAAGAATATAGTTTTCAGATTGAAAATTTCACATCATTTACATATGGTGTATCTCCCTTGAAAGTGGCATGCCATGGACACTCATTGTACTCTTCATTATTTGAACCTATTATAGAATATTCCCATTTGTGTATTAACTTCCATCCATAATTACATGATCTTTCAAAAGATACCCCCTTGTGTTTGGGGGCAAGACTTTCAATATTAATCTCAGTATTGTAATCAACATTTTTTTCAACATTTGTATCATGTGGCCTATATTTTAATGCATCAATAAATGTTCTTTTCCTTTGTTGTTTTTTTAGGTTATCCAAATTGAGACATTTATTCTCAATAAATTACCTTATTTTACATGGAAAAATATCATGAGAAATAGATGAATAAATGTCATATCATAGATGAAAATAATAGATAATTTCCATTGTTACATTTAAAATGACATTCATAAAAGAAAAGTTAAATTATTACATCACTTAAATTGCAAAGAGCATGTGTAAATAGTTTATCTCTAGAATCTTTTATTTGTTTAGTTAACTATACATATTTGATTTATTTGTTACATTTTTCAAATAAATTGTTTGTGGGCGTGTACATGTAGGTTATAAAACTTTACATTTTAGAAAAATTGCATAACCCACATTTTATATATTGCATTTCTTATTTAAATTATTTTTTTAAGAATAAAAATGGATCAATAAACTTGATATTATAATATAAATCAGTTTGGTAACACAACTTATATATATATATATATATATATCCAAAATTTTGGTAGATCAAGTGCTCTAAAGTTAGAAATAGAGTTTGATTATATTGTTGCTAGTTGTTATTGATCATGGGTTCGACTCTCTTTGAATCCCTTGAGGTGAGGCCCCATAATCAGGGTCGATGTTTACCTAGCTTATCATCTACTAAATGTGGGGAAGTACTATGAGGTTTCTTGTGCTTTCATTCTATGTGTGTGTGTGTGTGTGTTTATGTATTATATAACCAAAAAAATGTAGTGCATAAAAATATTAAACCGTTCAATTTTCTATTACACATGTGTTTTGGTCAATAATGTTTTGTAAGCCTCATTTATGGCTATAATCATTTGGTTTTCAAATCCATATACACTAGATATATATCAAGGTTCAGATATTTTGCATGCAAGTTGTTGGGTATTTATTGATTTTCAATTAAAATGGATGTAGTCATTCTTAGGGATAGACCTTTTTTATCTTATTGAAAATCCTAAATTTCATTAATCTAATTAATATAAATAAATAAATTCATATGTCACTACATGGAAAATGAATAGAACTTGTTTTATTGAGAAAAGCAAAAGGGATGGATCCTTAAATAATTTTACATGTCGCGATATGGAAAAATAATGGAACTTGTTTCAACTAATAAATACATAAAGGATGGACCTCTCTTCCTATTTTTTATTCCTGCTCTGTCAATTTATTTACTAGATACCATACATAAGAATGGTGATAGAAATAGCAAGAAAAAAACCAATATAAACACTACCAAGGCCCATGGAAATTATCAGAAAACTGGTGGAAACATTTCTATCAACCATGTCAGAAAGAGGCAGTGGGGTGAATAAATATAATATATCAAAGATCATTTGAAAAAAAAAAACATATCCAACATAAGAGAGGAGACATCCAAAACAATTAACATTGCAAACAACTTCCACTCTCCCACCCTCCACCTCGAGAATGTCTACTACTACATTGCTACCACTATGAGACTTACAAGCCCTTTATCAATTGCTCAAGAACCTAACATCATTAAAGAAGTGTAGTCCCATATGAAATTCACATGAATGAGGGAGTGGAAGGAGTGAGTGATTAAAATAGCATGATTTTTATTATTCCCATCATAGGAAGGAAAAAAAGACAAGAAGAAAAGAAGTTATAGGTTAACTCAAAATAAACAAAATATTTGTGCATTTCCAATTAAAAATAGAGATATTCAAGTACTATATTTTCTTTTATATGAACTCAATCTTCAATCTTTCCACTTGAAGCAACCATTAATGTCTCCTCAAACCTCTTTGATAGTGTTACACGTTATTTTGTCACCATGACATTTGACTGTCTATATAGGTTCATCACTACCTATATTATGCTCCCTTAGAAGTCAAAAACCCTAATGTTCCTAAACCAAGTCTTGGAATTGGAGAAAAGCTCATTAAAACCCTAAAAAGTCCAACTCCACACTTTTTCTAGCCCTTGCCTGTGGATCCACGGATATTTGCTTTATAGCCTGCAACACATCCTGCATGTTTTTCTTATAAAACCTGCGGACCCCCGTAAACAGTTAAATAAAGGAAAAAGTAAGTTCTAGAAGCCCTGCTGGCCGAATATTCTCCCAACTGGAAGCTTCTAGAAGCGCATTCAATTCGAGATTTATCCTATACTCATTAGCTCTATCCCTTCACTCATGGAATTTATCCCTTGGTTTATGGAGCTCAAATCCCTTCATGAGAGGAATCTATCCCCCTCTTCATGGAACTGAAACTACCTCTATTTCCCTATAAATTGAGCTCATGTTTCAGTCTCAAGGGTACACATACATATTAGTTGCTGAAGAAATTCTTAAGAGAGTATACTCTCTATACTAGCCATTTTTGATATGAGAATGATCACACACTCATGTCCATAACTTTACGCTAGTTCGGAGAGAAGAAAGCTTGTCAATTTGAGAGAGGATGATTGCTCAGGACCCCGGAAGAACCTATATAAACATCAAGGCGAAAGGTTGTAAGGTTGCTTCTTATTATATAAGTTAATACAAATGGATTCCATTTTCTCATTGAATTTTTCATGTATCTATTTGAGTATTTCAATTCTTGGATTCCTTGATCACTGAGATAGATTAGTGTTTTCTCAATTATTATATCTTGCAGGTGCTTTTAATCCTTTTATCTGTCTTTGATCGCAGGTTTCACATGCTGAAGTGACCTCTTTTGGAGTGACTGGATAGAAGATTTCGGCAAGCATTAGACTTCCGGTAGGGGCATGTCCTCATAATTTGCTATTGTAGGATTTAACCCTGAACAGAAATTATCTACACACGAATCTTATAATAGAAAATAAACAATAGCGAGAGCATAAAACATAAAACAGATAAACACAGAGATTTTCCCCTAGATCCCAAGTTGGGACGACCAACTTGATTTTTCATTATATTCCTTTTAGTGTTACAACACATATATATACATGCCGAAGCATACATAAACCTCAATCCATTAACCCTAGATTAGAATATAACCGTAGTTCCCTTGACTGGATCTAAAAAAAATACCAAGGGCCGAAAACCATCGTACCCCAAAACCATGTGAAAAACCATGCACAAAACCATGGGCGCAGACTACCCATCGAAAATTAAGGACCAAAAATTTTCGCCAGGGCGCTGCCTCGGACCTCGACAGGGGGGGCTACCGCCCCCCCTATGACCCCCCCGTTGCGCCCAGCACAAAGGGGGGGCTATCGCCCCCCCTCTTACCCCCCCGCACATGCTTAGTCGTGGAAAGAATATAACACATACCCAACATTCTCCCACTTGTTGTTTTCTTTCCGCAGGGGACCACAGGAGAGCTTAGTCATTGGCCCAATTCTTCAACACCCATTGTTTCTCTACACCAAGAGAAATTTTGAGTGCTCACAGACTTCGTCAATGCATCTGCAACATTATTCAAAGTGTCCACCTTTACCAGAAACACCCTTTTAGCCTCAACCATATCTCTAAAAAAGTGATATTGAACATCAATGTGCTTTGTTTTTGAATGATAAGCAGGGTTTTTAGCCAAGAAAATTGCACTTTGGCTATCACAGTCTATCCTTATAGCTTGTTGTACCAACCCCATACTTAAACACAATCTCTGCAACCAAATTGCTTCCTTGCTTGCATGAGTGGCTACTATGTATTCTGCCTCTGTAGTTGAAAGAGACACTACAGACTGTCTTTTACTCATCCAACTGACTGCGCCTCCAAATAAGCTAAACACATACCCACTTGTAGATCTTCTTTGGTCCAGATCTCCAGCCCAATCTGCATCAACAAAACCATGAATGTCCAACATTCTTTCCAATCTTGGTCTTCCCTGGTAGCACAAGCCATAATCACTAGTGCCACGTAAATATCTAAAAACTCGCTTCACTACTGTCCAATGCTCCTTCCCTGGGTTTGAAATAAACCTGCTTAATACTCCCACTACATGTGCAATGTCTGGTCTAGTACAGACCATTGCATACATCAGGCTACCCACTGCACTTGCATATGGAACACGGGACATATACTTCTCTTCTTCTTGTGTCTTGGGACACTGTTCAGCAAACAGCTTTACACCTACAAGAATAGGAACATTCACCGGTTTACTATCCTGCATATTGAACCTCTGCAATATAGTCTCGACGTACTTCCTCTAGTTTAACCAGAGCTTCCTCTTTGCTCGATCTCTCTTAATTTCCATGCCCAAAATATAGTTTGCAGCACCCAGATCCTTCATGTCGAATTTGGAGAACAGTGGGGTCTTCAAATCTTGGATAATTTCTTTGTCATTTCCAATCAACAACATATCATCCACATACAAGACCAAATAAATAACACGGTCACCAATTAATTTAAAATAAACACAGTGATCCTCCTTGCTTCTGGTGAAGCCAAGTCCCCGTATATAGGTATCAAATTTCTGATACCACATCCTTGGTGACTGTTTTAACCCATACAGAGACTTCTTCAACCTGCATACCAGTTCTTTCTTACCCTTCACCATAAAGCCTTCGGGTTGCTTCATGTAGATCTCCTCTTCTAGATCCCCGTGAAGAAATGTTGTCTTCACATCCATCTGTTCTATCTCAAAATCAAATGCAACAACAACAGATAAAAGTAATCTAATAGAAGTAACTTTGGCGATAGGAGAAAAAATATCACCAAAATCAATTCCCGGCACCTGGGAATAACCTTTTGCTACCAACCGAGCTTTGTATTTCTCCACCTTGCCTTCTACATTCATCTTTTTCTTAAACACCCGTTTGCTCCCGATGGGCTTCCTTCCAGCCAGCAACTCCACCAGATCCCATGCCTCATTTTTGTGCAAGGATGCCATTTCATCAATCATGGCCTCCTTCCAGAGTTTTCCATCCTCTGAATCTACTGCCTCCCTGACAGTTATGGGATCATCATCAGTTATAGTTAAGGAAAAACCTGAACAGAAAGCATATGGACTATACCTTTCTGGTTTCCTTCTTTCCCGAGTCGATATTCTCACAGCTAGAGTTTGTGGCTCTTCCTCTTCTGAGTCTTCTTTTGTTGTAGAGTCTGATTCATTCTCCTTTAGCTCAAACTCTATCTTCTCAGGTTCCTTTGGTAGGAATTCATGTGTAACATCTTTCACCTCTCTAAACACCACATCTCAGATGTACACAACCTTCCTTGTTTCTGGGTTCCAAAGCTTGTAACCCTTTAAACCATCCTTATACCCAATAAAGATGCACCTTTCAGATTTATTATCCAACTTGGTCCTTTTCTCATTTGGAACATGTACATATGCATCACATCCAAATACCCTTAGATGTGAAAGAGAGGGTTTCTTACCAGTCCATACCTCATGTGGGATCTTATCCTCCAACGCTGATGAAGGTGATCTGTTAACTAAGTAACATGCAGTCTCCACTGCCTCTGCCCAGAATTCTTGTCCTAACCCGGTACCACTGAGCATGCTTCTTGCCTTTTCCATCAGTGTTCTGTTCATTCTTTCTGCAACTCCATTTTGCTGCGGTGTGTATGGAGTAGTCTTCTGTCGTGCTATACCACACTTCTTACAGAACTCTTCAAATTCCTTCTTGCAGAACTCCCCACCATTATTTGTCCTCAACACCTTTATCTTCTTCTCTGTCTGGTTTTCCACCAGAGCCTTAAATTCTTTAAATTTGTCAAAGACTTCAGATTTCTTCCTTAAGAAATATATCCATGTATTCCTTGAGAAGTCATCTATGAATGAAACATAGTACACAAACTTTCCCAGTGATGGAACTGACACAGGTCCAAACACATCACTGTGCACAAGTTCTAATATCTTGTTCGCCCTCTTAGCACCAGAAGGAAAACTCACCCGATTCTGCTTCCCATATATACAATGTTCACAGAAATCGAAATCCAGAGAGAAATTAGACATACCTTCTACCATACCATTTCTATGCAGTATCCGAAGGCCCTTCTCTCCAATATGTCCAAGCCTTTGATGCCATAGCATGCTCTTTTCTCCAGAGACAGCTAGGCTTGCCGCTCCACTTTCAGGAACCATAGAACTGTTACACCCATCAATAACAGTGCTACCTTGTAGCTTGTACAGAGTTCCAGTCCGAACTCCCCGCATTAATACCAGTGCTCCCCGAACCATCTTGCAGGCATCTTTCTCAAACATTGTTTTTACACCTGCATCATCCATCTTGCTTACAGAAATCAGATTTCTGGCCAATGTAGGAATATGCAGAACACCAGGAAGTGTTCTAATCCTCCCACCTTGCAGCTTCAGCTTGACCTTTCCATGTCTGACGATTCTGGCCTTCCTATCATCCCCTAGGAAGACATCACCACCATCATATTTCTCATACTCGCAGAACCACTCCCTATGGGGAGTGAAGTGAAAGGATGCACCTGAGTCAATCAACCATGACTCATGATCTAAATGTGTATTTGAAGAAGAAGCCAAATACACATCCCCACCTTCATCCGAGGTGGTTTTTGCCTCTGCAGAAGGAGCATCATCAGATCCCTTTCCTTTCTCAGGAGCTTTAGATCTGCAGTCCTTTTTGTAATGCCCTTCCTTTCCGCATTTCCAGCACACCTTTACAAACTTTCCAGGAGATTTAGATCTCCCTCTAGATTTAGATCTCCCACTCGAAACCTTATTCTTGTTTCTGTTCTGGGACCTTCCTCATACAGATAAGGCATCTCCATTCTAACCCTCCATATTTCTATGTCTCATTTCCTCCGACAACAAGGCTGAGACAATGTCATCAAAATTCAAGGTAGTTGTATTGCTACCTATTGCAATAACCAGACTGTCCCACGAGTCTGGTAGAGAGCACAACAAACTGATGCACTTATCTTCATCTGAGATTTTAATATCAACAGACGACAGCTGACTTACCACAGTATTGAAGGCGTTTAGATGCTCTGTCACCGAGTCTCCATCCTTCATCCTCAGGTTATACAGCTTTTTCCGCAGGAACAACTTATTCACTAGAGACTTAGATTGGTACAAAGTCCCAAGTTTTTCCCACAAATTCTTTGTCGTAGCTTCCCCAGATACATTCAACAATACTGAATCTGAGACACACAACCGTATTGTTCTCTTAGCCTTCCGATCTAGTTTCTTCCAGTCTTCATCTGACATTGTTGTTGGTTTAGTACCTGGATCTACCGCGATCCACTGATCTTTATCCACTAGCAGATCCTCCGTCTTGAGCTTCCATAACTCAAAAATCTGACCATTAAATTTCTCGATTTCTATCTTCCCGCTGCTCGCCATCTTCTTTCACTGCAAGAATCGATCCCGCAGATCTCCCACTGAATACGGTCTACCTCAGGCCTGAGAAAAAAACCCTTAGTAGCAAAGGCGTCTCCTTGAAGCGGAAACTGCTCTGATACCAAATGTAGGATTTAACCCTGAACATAAATTATCTACACACAAATCTTATAACATAAAATAAACAATAGCGAGAGCATAAAACATAAAAAAGATAAACACAGATATTTTTCCCTGGATCCCAAGTCGGGACGACCAGCTTGATTTTTCATTATATTCCTTTTAGTGTTACAACACATATATATACATGCCAAAGCATACATAAACCCCAATCCATTAACCCTGGATTAGAACATAACTGTAGTTCCCTTGACTAGATCTACAAAAAATACCAGGGGCCGAAAACCATTGTACCCCAAAACCATGTGCAAAACCATGCACAAAACCATGGGTGCAGACTACCCACCGAAAATTAAGGACCAAAAATTTTCGCCAGAGCGTTGCCCCAGACCCCGACAGGGGGGGCTACCGCCCCCCCTGTGCCCCCCCTCTTACCCCCCCGCGCGTGCTTAATTGTGGAAAGAATATAACACATACCCAACAATTATTAATAATTCTGAATCATAGATGATCTAGAGAAAATGGTTTGCATTTGGTTGTTTCTTTCTAGATATCCTTAGGATATTAGGGAGATTATCCTTGTCTGCAAGAAGGATTTATCTGCATAACAAAATGGCGACTCCACTGGGGAATAGAACTTAATTTCTCTTTTTAATTTTCAGTTTGATTTTTCGATTTTGATTAGTCTAAAAATGGGTTGGGTAGATAACTTATTAGAATCCCTGAAAATTAAATCTGAATTTTTATTTTTTCTGTGTTTTTAATGGTCTCTGCAGTTTTTGTTTTAAGAAAGTGCGGTAGCCTCCGCAGTTTTTAGTTCAGAATAGTGTCGTACCGCACTGTTCTCTATTCAAACTTGCAGACTAGTGGAAATTTTTTGAAAAATTAAGAATTCTCTTTTCAGGAGAAAGATTACCAGATTCTCTGTGTTTGCCCCATCTTGTCTTGACTGTTAAAGTCTTATGTGTGAATTTCTTTCAACAATTCTTATGTCTGAGTGGTTTTTCATCTGATTTGCATTTTACAAATAAGTGTTTTCCCTACTTTATTGTTGCTCTCTATTAGAAACCATCATATACCTTAGCTTTCTGGTATGCTGTTGTTTTCTTACTGAGCCATTGAACTTGTTGCAACCCTTGTTTTTATGAAAATTGAGTTTAATTTTCATTTGCAAATTTAGAAGAGTATTAGGCTTAGTAAGGCCTGAATTTCACTTTAAACCATTGTTGAATGTTTTTATTTTTGCTGAGATAAACAAAAATTCTTCTTGGTTCGATCACAAACTAAAAAAAACATCCTCAAAAATTTCTAGATAGAGTTCAAACATTAGTGTTTTCTTTTGCTTTTGAATTTTATGTTTTTAGGAGTTTTCGTTGAGGTTTTATTTTTGGAAAGAGATTGTTTAATGATTTTTAGTTTCTGATCTGATTGATGAAGGATTTTATTTTGAATGATTAATTGATCATCATATGAAATTGAGTTCTCAAAGAAATATTCTTCTTTTCAAAGATTTTTGTTTATAAGCGAAAGAATTGGTGCTTTGAAAGTTATCTAAATCTCTCAAATATTTATTTTAAATAGGTTTCATTGAAAATAAAAGAGTTGCACTCACATATAGATGCATTTAACGTATTTTTGAGTCGGGTCATAAAACATCATTGAAGTTTCACTTCCATACCTTCTAGATTAAGAAACAACCAAATTAAAAACAACGCTTTAATTAAAATCAATCTAGAAATTTTACAATTTCTAGGGCTCTTTTCACCAACATAGCTTAGGCTAGTGTCTTGGAATAGGTTGTAATTAACATTCCAAGATAGTTAAAACAAACAAGTAGAAATCTTGCGGTAGGAAAAATCAAATTATAGCATGTATGTTCTGGGAAGCTCTTATTAAAAAGGAAAAGAATGAGATCATGTCCGAACCAGTGAGGTAATCAACCTATCTCATTGGGAAAGATAACATATGTGCACATATAAAAAATGATAAACCTATGATAGACTATTGTCGAGGAGCCCGGGGTCACTTGTCGGTAAACCTTGGATTATATCAAGGAGCCTTCAAGGGGATTGAGCTAGTTACTCTTCCCTTGTGTGTATATCGGATCGTAGACTATTCCCCCAGTTATATTTGTTCTTGTTGGTGACCTTAGTGGCTATAAACTTTAGGATTCTTTCCCAAGGTGATGGTGGAGGAAAGGTCCCATTGTACTTGGAGCAGACGTCGACTAGACTCACTTGGAATTTCCAGAGGGTTCTCTTCACTTCTAGATGGTTTAAGTGGAGGAACTTGCACCAGATTGTTTCATTAAGCAAGTTTTCTGGGTAACTGTTCCAACCACCATTTCTTCATTAAAATTATACGACGTTGGATTTCATCACCAACTAGTGTTTTTAGTTCGGGAATCTACTGTTTGTGTGTGGATTGCTCTCTTAGATTTTGTAGATGTGTTATTCATTTTATTGTTTCCTTAGGGACTTTAGGACATTTTGTTGAAATTTTATTTGATTTTGTGTTTTAAAACTTTTAATCGTGGCTGAATTACCTAGAAAATCACGTAGAATGCAGGGGAATCCCCTTGAGTACACACCAAGCCAGTTACAAAAACTTAAATCTGAGAAAGAAAAAACATCAGGGACTGGATCAACTGAACACGAAGAAACATCAATAATTGTTCATCTTAAATACGAAGTAGATCAACCTCAAACAATAGAGAGTACTCCAAGAAGAGTTTCAATTTCTGAACTATCTGAACTTGTTTCTACAACTAGTGAATTATCAGCTTCGGATCCTGAAATTTCTGAACCAAAAACTTAACTTACTATATCTGAGATTACTTTTGAGTTCATTACTCCAACCCCTCACAGTCTTGATTCACCCAGAGTGAAGTATCGTATCACTCAAAATCTTCCTCCTGGTTTCATTAGTATTGAAGAAGTTACTGACACTAAAGAAGAAGTTGTTCTTCCTCCAAATCAGGACCCTTTAGATATTAGGCCAAGTGAATCAATTTACTATAGCCATTTCAAACAATATCCTTGGTATTCTCAGTTGGTAGACTTTCTACACAATACTGGTCTAAATTATTCGCCACCTCGAATTCCTTTTTACGCCATACCAAGAGGTCATAGACCTTCATTAAACATGTATAGTGAGTCATCCATGTTTTCTGCATCACCAAAATCATATTTTTATGGTGGTCCATCTATTCCAGTAGGATACCAGTCTCTTTCTGGTACTTTCTCAGGAGCAGCGCCTTCTCCCGACAAGCATATACCATCATCTGGTCCGAATGAATCACATATCAAAAATTTGTGTGTGGAACACATTTACATGATGTATGGAAACATTCCTAACCCTGACCCTCGAGGTAGTAATTTACCACCTGGGGGGAAACCTCAAAGTGGTAATTTACTGCTTGGGGGGAAACCTCAAGGACAGTACATACCTCAAGTACCATATCAACCTCAAGGATATTACATACCTCAAGGTCAGTACATACCTCAGGGTCAATATCAACCTTAAGGATAGTACCCAACTTAGGGTCCACAACCTCTTCAAGGAAAATACCCTACACCAGGGCAACCGTCTTTCCAGGGACAACAACCTTCTTTAGGGGCACAGCTCTACCTGGAACAAAAATTGTTTCAAGGAGGTGGGGATTATCCAGCTAATTATCAAGCATATGTTCCAAATTATCAACCTGGTTATGGTCCTTATTGTGAAACACAACCTTCAATGGGACCTTCATATCCCTGAGTAAATAGAGTGTGGGACCCATCTCAATTTCAACAGAATTTGCAACCTAATGTGCAAGTACTCTATTATCCACCTGGTTAGCCAATTGGTTACAGTCAAATCCAACAACCTGTCCAACTTGTCCAACCTGTTCAACCTACGATTCAGGTACCTGCATCTGGTACAGTTCAGCAACCTAGTCCGAGTACACCTAGAACTCCAACTCAAACTGCTGCACCGATTTCTGTTCAAGCTACCACACCTATTCCTGGAGTATCTTCAACCCCTATTTATACAACCCCTAAAGTATCACAACAAATCCCTATAGTCTCTACACCACAACCTATACCTACAAGCTAGACTACCGTTAAACTACCTACGGGACCACCTGATACGAGTACAATTGTAACAAGCCAACCTCAGTTTGTTTATCAACCATATCAAGGGCAGTATCAATATGGCCCTATGGCAGAAAATCCAGTATAACAGCATTAACCATACCCTGGTTACACATATCAAATACTGGCTCAACCCCAATATGGTCCAACTAATCCTGGTTACATGGGAGGTATTCCAATCCCAAATGCATAGGATATTCCAGGATATCCTAGATATCCTCCTCCTGATACTGGTATAGTTCCACAAGATTATCAATTTTCTCAATACCCTAACCGTTGGTTTCCATTCATAGCAACTTTGGATTTACCTGATTTGTTGCGCTTAAAAAATGATCCCATCTATTGTCTTCCATATTGGCCGCCAATGCCAAATAAGTTGCCCAGTGATATCCCTAAATTTGAAGGGAAATCAGGAGAGGACCCATCGAACCATGTCATGACTTACCACCTCTGGTGTGCATCCAACTCTTTGATTGATGATTCTATTCGATTACGACTGTTTCAGAGAACATTGATAGGCTTAGCTGCAAAATGGTATATTGAACTACCACGTGGCTCATTCAACAATTTAAATGCTTTAGCAACTGCTTTCTTAACACATTTTTAGTTTCCATTCAGATACAACAATGGCACGAAATTATTGACTTCATTAAAACAATATATGTCTATGTACATATCCGATCACATACATGAATGGAGACGTAGAAGACGTTTGGTGAAATTTTTTATTCTGGATCAAATCTTCGCAGAATGGTTCATCAAATCATTACTTCCAAAGATCACTGAAGATGTGGCTAAGGGAGGAGTTGCTACTGAGGAACAGGTCATTTCTCAAGCTTAGTACTTAGGCGTTATATATACACAGTCCAGTACTTTTTATGGAAAATTTCCTGATTTACCACGTCCTGGTTAGATAACTGTAGCTCCTTCAGGATCTCATGCTGCAGATGGTGTAATTGGTTTAGTTAACACAAATAAAAGTAAGAAGAAGTCCTAAAAAACTATTTCTCCTATAATAACTTTACCTAATTCAACGAAAGGAGATTCTTCCCTTAAAACTTCTATCGACATTCACGGTGTAGATTCATCTACAGCTAAATCCAAAAATGGTAATAAGAAGAAAGGTAAGAATAAAACCAAATAGACTTCTTTGCCTAAAGATAAAACTAAAAGAACTGAACTATCTGACGATAAATGAAAACCTCGTTATCCTTGTCTTATCTGTGACGAGGATCACTTTACTAAAGAGTGCCCACATCAGTCTGAGGTCTCTAAATTCGTCAAAGGTTCACTCACACCCACTTTCTTAAAGGATACTTTTCCTACTCAATATAGAAAAATGATAGGATCTTCTTCACACTCATCAGCATATATTTTAATGATGTATGAGGTTATGGTTGCGACGCGATCGCAAGACTATGGAAGTAAAAATCCTGTTACAGGTAAAGAAGTAGAAAACTCTAATTCAACACCAACTACATCTCCTTCGGTTTCTGATCCACTTCATATCGAGAAACCAAATCTTGATCTAGTAATTAAACCGCCTACTAAAGGTGTACTTCGGAAGTCAGCTTTCAATCCACATGCGAGAGCTGCTCAGAACTACAACATCGTTGAAGACTTGGTGATTTCCCCTTCAACAATGTCGGCCTTAGAAGTGTTGCAATCATGTACAACACAGCGGAAATTAATTTTATTAGCTATTGGAGCTATATATCCTCAGGATTCTAACCTTATGGTCTTCGATATAGAAAATTTTACACCGAGACTCCCCCATCAGATGGCTTTTCAGATTCTGGTATTAGTAAAAAACATACGAATTTTTCGTACTGTAATTGATGAGGGAGCATCCATGTGCATTATGTCGTTAAATTGTTGGAAAATTCTTGGTTCTCCAATGATCAACCAGTCTCTAACAATCCTTAAAGCTTTTGATGGAAGAGGATTCCATCCGTATGGAATTTTACAGGATCTACTTATAGAGGTCGAAGGTAAAACTATTAATCTAGATGTGGAAGTAGTTGATGCCCCTCTGGATTACAACCTTCTTCTGGGTCGAAGTTGGTCTTATCCTATGACTATTTTCATGTCTTCCGTCTTTCGGTTAATCATGTTTCCTCATAAGGAAAAGATTGTGAAAATCAATCAGCTGTCATATTATTAGTCTAACCCAGTCTCTACAGATAGTATTAAACATGTTGGAAAATTGACTATTCCTTATGAAGATGTCGGAGTAGGTTTAGTAAAATATTTTGTTTTAATGGGAATATTTTCTATGCCTCCACCCAACGTACCGCGTACCATTACTAATATCAATATGGTTTCATCAAGTACTATTCCATTTGATGATCCTTGGATAGTGCCTTCAGAGTCAGAAATGGATTCTTTTAATGGAAAGATGCCTTTGAGTCCTTTTGAGATAGCATATACAACGGTACAATCATTTTCTAACACACCTTCTACTAATATAGATCCAATGAATGTGGTCATCGAAGAATCTTCTTCACTATCAAGCTTAGCCTTGACATCTATTTCCAATCCTTTCCAACAAGTGTTTTATACTGATGAAAGTATTCGTGAGTTTTTGTCTATGGATGAACCCTGGGATGATATCCACCATAGATGACGTTTTTACCTCAACTTGATAGATTTGAAAATTATTTTTCATCGATTTTTACAATTGATTATGTCAAGGAACCACATAATCCAATTACGATTACAAATTCGGATTCTGAGATTAATTTGGGAAACATTTCTACAATTGTTCCTATTGATGTACTCGTTAAACTAGGAGTTGTTGAAAACATTCATATAGGAGCTTCTTGTACGATTGACGAAATTAATACATATAAAGCCCTATTTCAAGAATTTCGTGACATATTTTCCTGGTCCTATGGAGAAATGCCAGGAATTGATCCAAAAATTTTCGTTCACGAAATAAAGACATACCCGAATGCAAAGGCTATTAGACAACATTTACGTCCGATACATCCTCGAAAAGCTGCTGCTATTAAAGCTGAAGTTGAGAAACTACTAAAAGCAGGATTTATTTATCCAATCCCATTAACGGATTGGGTATCTAATATAGTTCCTGTTACCAAAAAACAAGGGACTATATGAGTATGTGTCGATTATAGGGATATTAATAAATCATGTCCAAAGGACAATTATCCTACCCCCTATATCGACCAAATCATTGATGATTGTGCCAGAAACAAGATGTTTTCATTTATGGATGGATTTTTCGGATATAATCAAATAAACATACTCCCTGCTGATCAACCAAAAACAAAGTTCATTTGTCCTTGGGGAACATTTGCTTGCTGTAAATTATCTTTCGTATTAAAGAATGCTGGTGAAAATTTTCAAAGAGAAATATCTTATGCTTTTCATGACATCAAATACATTGTGAAGCCTTATCTGGACGATTTACTTGCTCACTCATTGCACAAGGAAGATCATCCTACTCATTTACGAGCAATTTTTATGAGATGTAGGCATTACAGGATTTGTTTGAATCTGCACAAGTGTGTTTTTTGTGTGCAATCTAGACAATTACTGGGATTCATTATTTCCAAAGCTAGAATTCGTGTCGATCCCTCAAAGGTTGAGGTTATCATAAATTTACCTCCTCCTTCCACACTTCACCAACTCCAAATTTTGCAAGGGAAATAAAACTTTCTGCGTAGATTTATCCCGAACTATGCTGAGTTAACAAAAGGTTTTACCAGGTTGTTGAAACAGAATGTTCCTTTTATTTGGGATGAGATTTCTGGTCTATCTTTTGATGCTCTAAAACATGCTTTAACCCATGAATCGTTATTGCATCCTCTCAATTACAATCAGAACTACTTTTTATACCTAGCAACCTCTGATTCCACCATTGGAATGGTTTTAGTTCAAGAGGATGAATTTCACAATTGGCATTTGATTTACTATGTAAGTAGGAATTTGAATCCAACTGACATTAAATATTCATGTGGAGAAATTGGCCTTGGCAGTAGTTCAAGCTGTCCAAATATCTCATCATTACATATTATTACACAAGACAATTGTAATTTCTAATTGCAACCCAATGATGTATATTTTGACAAAACAATTACTTGGGGGAAAATACTCTAAATGGATTGTTATCCTACAAGAGTTTGATTTGGAATTCAAAAAGTATAAATCAAAGAAATCGCTGGTGTTTGCAGAACTTGTGTGTGACTTTCCCAATACTGAGACGAAAACTGTGGTAGAGCATCCCATTGCAGGTGAATCTCTATTTCTTATCAGTACATTATATCCATGGTATGGAGATATCATCATTTATCTTCAAACCCAAACCTTTTGACCTGAGCTTTCACGTTCAAATCTACAAAAGATCCATTACCAATCTCAGCAATACAATATTGTTGGGGACACACTTTATCGTTGTAGTGTTGATTCTATTTTTCGACGTTGCGTTACTCATGAAGAAGTTGAAAGGGTTTTAAATGACTGCAACTCTAGAGCGTGTGGTGGTCATATGTCTGGGTATGCCACAGCCCAAAAGATATTGTGCGCTGGATATTTGTGGTCGTCATTATTCAAATATTGCATTCTTGCGGTCTGAAAATGCTACAACTATCAAATATTTGATCGAAAGATGCATGCACCACCAGATCCTCTTCACCCCATAATTGTTGTTAGTCCTTTTGAAAAATGGGGCATTGATTTCATTACATGTACCCCTCACTTGGCCGGGGGGCATGAGTATATCATTATCGGTGTAGATTACTTTACCAAATGGGCCGAGGCTATGCTTACATTCGTGGCAGATGGAAAATCTGTAGCTACGTTCATATTCAATCATGTGATTGCTCATTTTGGTGTACCCCAAGCTATTATCACTGACCATGGGAATCATTTTCGAAATAAAATGATGACCGAAATTTCTGATCAACTTGGCCTGCGCCATGATAACTCTACTCCATATTACCCGCAGGCTAATGGTTAGGTTGAAGTTGTTAATAAATTTTTAACCACCATGATCAAACGGATTATCGGAACTCACAAATAGAATTGGCATACCATGATTTTTTCGGCATTATGGGCATACCGAACCTCAACAAAAACTGCAACAAGGTTCACTCCTTTTCAATTGGTTTACGTTTTAGAAGTTGTGTTACCCATTGAATTCGAAATACCGTCACTCCAATTAGCCATAGAGTTACTACCAGCTACCTCTGAAGAGGAAAAACACTTTTTGTACTTAGCACAATTAGATGAGGCTTGGCGCATTGCTGCATTAACAGCTGAAGCTCATAAAAAACACATTAAAGCTTAGTATGATCGAAGTGTTACACCTCATGTTTTTTAAGAAGGTGACCTAGTCTTAGTATATGATCAAGCTAACGATAAGCTAGGAGTTGGGAAATTCGAACCAATGTGGCATGGTCCTTACATTGTCAAGTGAGTGCTTGCTAAAGGGGCCTATGAAATGACTGATTATGACGGGGTCTCTTTAGATAAGCCCAGAAATGGTATTTATCTTAAGAGATATTATGCTTGATTCTTGTGTGAAGATCTCACTTGTATATTAGTTATTTTTTCCAGTTAGTGTGCCTTAGATTAGATAGGTGTGCCTAGTTTTTTCTACTATCTCTGCTTATCTTGATTACTCTTGATATTGCAGATGTCGACATCCCTTCAAAAATGCATTGGTTTTGCTGATGGTGCTTGTCATAGTACACAGAATATTTCTTCCACAACCTGGGTTATCTATTCGTCCACTGATGAGTTAGTTTCTATGCATGGGGTAAGCCTTGGTCAAACAACGAATAATATTGCAGAATATAGTGCAGTGATTGAGTTATTATCTGATGCCATTTCATTTGGTATTCGACGTTTGATCATAAGGTTAGATTCAAAACTCATTGTATTGCATTTAAACAGAATATACGCAATTAAAAATCCAGTGTTATTAAGATTATTTTTGAAGGTTCGGCTTTTAGAAAGACAATTTGATTACATTGAATATCAACACATTTCAAGAAATTTAAACACATTGGCTGATGCATTAGCTAATTGTGATCTAAATAGACATTTGCAATGTTAAAACAATAAACCAAAACAATATTCGATACATGTTGAACAAGATAGTTAGAGAAAATAGTAATATCATAGATAGGAGTTTTTGTTTTCAAAAAAATATTACATCGTCTGTGATCATAGGTTTAAAACACCTTAGGATCTGAAAGATACTGATAAAATAAACAAAATATTTCAATCCACAATGATCATCCACTATCCGTGGTGATGATCATAGTAGTAGACTATCACACGCGCCACCTTGCGCGGGAATCTCCTAAACTGGCCTGGAACACCAATAACATGTCTCTAGAGATGGAGAGGAATATCATAAGTCGATGTCTCAGGGATATCTATAGTCAACCTCTCTAGGTTTTGTTCCATGTCAGTGAGGATTTCTGCTGCTTGATCCTGTGGCTGTGCTATGGGCTTTGTTTGCCATCTTTCAAAGGGGCAGAGTGTAACTGGCCATCGTGGACCAACATCTACATTTTAAAATTTTTTTATCACTATTGGACAATTTAAAAAACAAATAAAAAGTAGAGTTAAAACACATCAAAATGATTCGCTTACCTGATTCTTCCCATTGTGCCCCTAGAGGTAAGGGCATCTCGGGATTGTTAGGGTCCTATAATAATAGGATTCATAATTTTGAATTGACTTTGATTAGTCTTGTAAATATGTATATACTTTGCTTTTTTCAATTTCTTTTCCCATATAAAATAAACAAATTTAAAGAGGCTATGTCCAAAGATCAAGAAGCAATATTAAATATGAACCCCACTAAAATGGATCATGAAAGTGTTGCACGTTCAAATGCCACTACTATTAGTTTACTTTCGAAAATAATATTGTGTGTAGATTGTCCTAAATGCCACAATCCATGATGTTCAAACAGCTTAGACTAGACCTCTCATGCTTTAAATTTCATGTTGTTAGATAGAGAATAAAGATCTAGCCAAACAATCTAATCTTGGCAGATCACTAGTTAGGTAGAGAAATAATAAGGAGCTCAACAGTTTAATCTAAACCCTTGTAAGAAATAAGGATAGAATTAGTTAGTTTGTTGTTTTAAAAGAAAAATGAATAAGGGTTTGCAAGATCTAATGCACCCATGCAAATAAAGGAAAAAATGGTAGAATAAATGATGGGTAGGAAGAAAGCAGTTTCATAAGGCATGGATAAACATCATTTGGCACATTACTAATTTCCCTCCCCACAATGTGTTCCAGTACTAAATCCTTCAGTCGTAAAGACTCTGAGCATTTCTCTGACTTTTGGTGGGACAGAGCCCACGTCATAATGACTGATTAGCACCAAGGTATTGTATTCCACCTCATTGAAACCTTTCCCCTTCATTAGAGAAAAAAAAACCCTTTTCCCTTAACGTCACTCATTTTACCCTACTAAAACCCCTTTTCCTAAGTTAAAACACACTTTACTTAAGAAAAGTAAAAACCCCTTAACTAATTTCCCTTTATTCCAAAAAACTCAAAAATAGTTTTATCCTAAGTATAAATGCTAAAATGATTATGTATTGGGAATCACAATGCAAAAATCTACCCCCAACATCATATTTTACACTACGCTTAGTGTATTTTTCCCCGCGGATTCATTTCATTATTAACATACTAACCTAATGTATTAACTCCTTAATATATACCTTTAACCTGTATTTATATAATTCCAGCATATATTACATATCCCAAACCCATATTTTAATTTTAGCCTATGGTTCGTTTTCCCCACGTGACATATTATTTCCACTCACCATAGGTTAAAACTATCCAAATATATAAGAACCCCGCCCATTGTTAACATTACACATATAAGCATTTCATTCATTAAACCTTTACCCACCTATCATATTCAATATCTTAATTATGTGTTAAAACATTACGTTTTAATGCATTTTCCACTCCCACCACATAAAGAAATCCCGGGCCCCACACTCATTACCACGCCGCTCCATTGTCAAATCCCGATCGTTCGCTCCATTCCGCTAGATCCAACGGGGCATACCTCCTATCGCAGATTTGATTGCAAGGTCTTTAACCAAAATGAAATTTGTGATAAAATTTGTTTCAGCATTTTATCTCTCCTCCACGCGTCATAGATTTGTTGGATCACATCGATTCAACAAAAACCATTTACCACCCTTCAACTTTTCGAAAACCACTGGTGGTTTCTCCCTCCCCCGCGCCCGAATTGTATTGGATCGCATCGATCCTCCCAATACCATTTACTACTTTTCTTCAGTGTGATAATCGCCAATCCGTTTATGCCTATTTCGATGATACCACGGATATTTGAAGTCTAAACTATTCTTTGCAATGTGCTACCTATCCGTTCCTACGTTTTGTTAAATCGCTATTTGACCTGTGCTGTGAGGTAGAACAAGAAGATCAATCCCTGCACCATTGCATTGAGCCACCATTGTTCTAAAAACCCTGATTTATTATCTAAGTTTGAATTGCAAAGTTACAAAGGTTGTTTTAAAAGCAAATTTGAACCTCCATAGCTAGAAATTATTCCACAGTTTTCCCCAATTCAAATGAAATAATTGCCCAGCCTATGCAAACTTGTGTTTCATTAACTATTGGTTTATTTTTGCAGGTGATTGAACAAAACTTGGATAAACAGTCTAATACTAGTTACGACCTATTTACTCCAATAATTCACAAGGAAATGAGTTCGAATGGTTTTCCTAAAACAAGAATATTTCATATAGTAGCAGAGAAGAATGAAGAAATTTACACAATGATGGTCAGAATAGAGGATGAAACATTTTCACTAGCACAGTGAAATATTCTTAGAAACTACTCTCCAAAAGAACATTTTGTATTTTACATGTGTCTTTAGTAAAAAAAAATCTTTTTTACTAAAAACGCAGAAGCATGAGTAGTTAAAAGGTTAAAATAGAACAGTCAGGTGACAATACAGTCAAGGTAAAACAGTGAACGTAAACATGGAGGCAGTAATGGTTAAATAGAGATGAAAATAATTTCACTAACAACAATGAATTTTATCCAAAGTAAAAGAAAAAACAGTGAAAAGAACAAAAAGGTTAAAAGATAAAAACAGAGCAGGAAGGGACATTTTCCAGGAATTTCCTGTTTAAGTCATAGTTTTATAGAAACTATTGTGGTCGATACAAGATGAATTTTGAAAAACTGGAGGTTTAAGTTACTAAGAAGCCAATATACAAAACCTATCTCACTTTTTACACATGTATTACAAAATGAGAGATACATGCTCACCTTCACAGCCTATTTTTCGGACTGTGTAAAGTTCAGTTTTACACATATTTTTGCAGAGCCTATTGTGAACAATGGAAGTATAATTTTAGGAAACAGAGAGAATTTTATCTCAACAACATATTTATCTACAATAACCTCTTTCACGTTTTACATATCTATCTTGGATTGAGATATACAAAGGTATAACTGGACCCTAAGTTTTCAAAATTTATAGAGAAAAACACACAAAGGAAGGAGATAGTTAGTGACTTGGAAGTCTCATCATCAACTAAGAGTTGCTATAAAATTCGAATTTCTCTTATTTGTTACCATCAATCCATAAATATAGTTCCAAATAGATTCATTAGTTTTGAGTGTCCTTTATTTAAGTTCTATTTATGTAAAACAGTTTGAGATATTTGTAAACCAATCTTGATATTTTTTCAAGATATTCTAGTTTAGAATTTGTATAAATACTTCATCATTTGAAGTATTGAGGGTGGATTAATTGCTGAACATTTATGTAGTTATACTTTTTTGAACCTAAAGAGTTTTTGTATCAATTTCAAGTCAATAGACTGGATCACAGGAAATAAAGCATCATATTATAGGATTCATGTGTTGGGCCACTACAGTGAAGTATTTCACTTGTAATCTTGTCTATTTTCTTATGTTATCCATATATTCATGAATATGTTCTTAATCTAAATGATAAATCAGGAGTTATATTTCAGAATTTGTTAAAAGCACTCTGTTTTGACTGATTATCATTTAAATGTTTTCTACCGGTATCCAGACTAGGGAACCCTTAATTACTCCCTGATTTTGATTGACCTCTGCCTTTTCACTCCTTATCTGAATTAAAGAGCCCTTAATTGCTCTTTATCCCGGTTAAAACCATTTCACCATCAGCCTTTGAAGATCTGAAAAGACTCTACTATCTTGCCCTGTGAAAATTTGCCTTTGGACCCTGATCCTGATCTATCTGCTTGACGCATTGACTCCATCTTCCCAATGGGTTATAGATCTTTAGCTATCCATCTCAGTAAGTAATTTTTCCACTAAACCAAATCAAAACCCCAAAACCAATTTTCCCTATATAACTAGCCTAAAATCATATATTAATAACAAAGTTAAATCATATAGAGAGAGCCCTCTCTGACCATTAGGAAGGCTAGATCTACAGCTTAAAAGTAGGTTTGTGGTTACCTCGGTGATTTCTTTCTTTAACCTTGAGAAATTACTAAGTGATAATAGGGATCACCTCTAAAGTCTATACCCGCATATGGGAAATCTTCAATTGGGAATATTTGGTTATGCAACCACATAAAATACGCAGGAGTAAACCGAACCACCGTACTGTCGTCACCACCATGGCAGGCCATCAATGCAACCTAGCGTACCATACGAGGTTCTCTAAGTTCACCACAATTGACAAGAATAAGCTGAGGGGCGAGGAATGGAATCCTCTCCAAAGCAAAATAAATCAAGATGGCGCCATACCCAAATTTTTTCAACTTTGCATTTTTTTCTCTGGTCAGTTGGCCTTTCATGTTGGCCAATAACCCTTTGCAGTAGTTGAAAATGGTGCCTCTGAAACATTCAACTGGGTCTGCATCTGAGACTTGGTGGCCACATGTGGAGATGCGCTTCCACACAACCTGGTTACTGTGAATGCAATAACTTTAAGTTCAAGTCACAAGATGGTCTTTATATCTATGCGGTTATCTTTGGGATCTGCTTCATCACTGCAAAACTCTTGTTTGTAACTAGAAATGGGTAGGCCACCTGTTGGTACTATTTTATTGCTATTCCTTTCTTCTAAAGATCCATCATTTATCTACCATTTTCTTCCATAAACCCCTCATAGTCCATTGAAATTGATTAATGTGGCATTATAATTGTTATTTTACATTAAATTTAATTTATGGATTTTTATGTTAAAAATTGGAATTTTTCAATAAAATTACGGGATGTAATAACTTCCTGTAATCGGTTTATGTTGTGACATGTGGCAAAGCAGGAAAATTGAAACAAAAGACAAGGACGTGATCTAGGATGTACATACATGGTGGAAAATCTATCTGGCATCAAATTTGGAGCTCCTGAGTTTATGGTCAACGCTGGTCAAATCCAGCCTATCCAGCAGAAAAATCAGAAGTCATAATGAATGTACTTGATATCTTGCTTAAGATTAGGAACTCTAAACTGATTCGAACTGTTTTGGGATCAGTTAAGATTAGGGAGGAACGAAAATAGTCTTTTTGGTTGTAAATTTTAATAAATAGGAGAAGGAAAGCATGTAATAAGGATGGATTATTATTGAAGAAAACGAATGCTCGTGAAGACATTGAAAGAAACAGACTTAAGACTGTAAGCGTGTTTCAGAACTCTGTTTTTTTAATGTAATCCATTTTCAGTACTTAATCAAAGACAGACTTTCATCAATCATGGTGTTTATGAGTTAACGTTCTTATCACTTGAGTTTTTTAAAGTGTGCCTTCAAAGTGTGGAAGGGCCCCTACGTGAAGATTGGTACACTTTCTTTTCTGTTTCATAAAATTTAGTATTCAGATCTTAATAGCATTTTATTTCATTTCATTGCTTGTGAGTTTATCAATTTAATTAGAAGTTCTTGTGATTGTTATTTTATGATTCATAGCAGTAGCTTGAAAATTCAATTGCAAAATTATTGAATAAGTCCTTGTAAAAGGTTTAATTGAGCATTGAATTTCAAAACATTTCTATGAACTCTGTTTTCATGAATTTGATTTTTAGTATGCTTAGTGTGTTATTTTGAAAGAGTTTTTGTGAATTATATCTTTGTAAGAAGATTAAAAACTCAGACTAGTAACACTCTGTTTTTGGATTAGTAGATTAAATTAGATAACATAAGCATTTAAAGTGTGAAAGGAACTACATTTCAAGCTCTTGTAAGAGAGTGTTAGAGCCTGTCACAGTAAGCAATTATTTAGACAAATAGAACAGATCCTTTTAGGTCTATAAATATTAGACGTGCCTCTAAGACTACCTACCTTGGTCGACATTAAATTGAGTCTAATCTAGAATCCTAGATTGGTATTTACATTTTGGCGCCGTTGCCGGGGAGGCACAACTAGAGGATTTCTAAAAAAAAAAAAAAAAAAAAAAAACGAAAACAAACAAAAACATAGATCTAATTTTAATTCATCATTTTAGAATTCATGTTTACTTATGTCTAGACCTAGAGATGATAAAGGCAGATTCATGAAAACCCCCCATCCAAGAACTAACCCACCACTAGGAGCAGACCCTTTAGAAAGAATTGAACACACAACTCCAGCTGGGAAAGTCACTATACAAGAATTAGAGGATAAACAAAAATCAGGGAAAAGACTTACACTCATAGAGAGACAAATTTTATTGGCATATGAAACAAAGAAGAAACATCTCCCTGAATTCTCTATAGCAAGAGAAAGCAGCAAAACAACTCAACAATCTCTCCTTGAACCTACTGATTTTGAAAAAATTCAATTAGGAGAAAAACCAGCAGAACAACTTTTCTTTGAAACAAGTGACACTGAACAAGAACTTAAATCAACAGAGGAACCTATCAAAATGGCTAAGGAAGGAGGAGGATCAGCAAGAGGACCCACTCCTGAACAACTTAGAGAATATGAGAGACAGCATGAGGAAAGGAGAAGACAAAGAGAGGCTGAACTGAAACAAAAGCAAGATCAAGATCAAAGAGAAGAGGAAGAGTCAACCTTTAAATTTCCCATTCAAGAACCAGGAGAAAATAATTATGAGGAAATAAAAATGAAAAACATACCCCCATCTGTGCTACCAAACTTTTATGGCATGGCTTCAGAAGATCCAGATTCATTCTTGTTTGAATTTGACATAGTATGCCGAACATATGGTTACACAGATGATGCCCATAGGCTTAGACTCTTCCCAGCAACATTAAAAGCATCGGCATTAAGATGGTTCATGGGACTTGGTGAACATGCAATAACTGATTGGGATGGCATGAGAAAAATATTCTTAAAGAAATACCAACCTTATTGTAGATCAAAAGATTCTAAAGATGATATTTTTAGAATGAATCAACAAGAGGATGAAAGCTTAGAAGAGTATTTGGAACGATTTGATTACAATTTACAAAAATCAAAACATAGAACCATGTCTCTTGATCTGATCTGAACAATATTTTTGAAGGGCATTCGAGAGGAATACTTAGATGATCTTAATTTGATGGGCAAAGGTGATATTTCCACCTTACCTTTCGATGAAATTGCTGACTTATGTGAAAAGTATTCCAGGAGAAAAGCTAGAAATGGAAAAAGAACTATATCATCCAAAGCCACAAAATCTGCTTCAGCTAGTGTCACAAGGGCTGAAATAGGAAACTTATTAGAAGAATTCAAAACAGACCTATTAAGCACCTTAGGAAATCAAATTGACACTCTGAAAGCAAAGAAAAGACAAGAAGAAGAAGATCAATTAATGGCTGTCTTTTGTCCAAAATGTCGGAAGAAACATGCTTTGAAAGACTGCCCTTTAGAAAACATTCAAGTGTGTGCTTTTTGTACTGAAAATCATGATATATTTCATTGTTCTAAAATCAAGATTTTGCAGAATTGTAACTTGGAAGCCAATGCAGATATGGAAAATGTGTATTTCATGGGTGCCAAGAGACCATGGCAACCGAGACCTCCACCTCCAGGTATGTTTCCAAACCAAAATTTGCAATTTCCTGCATAAGATCAGATGTATGTTCAGAATTCTTGGAATGTACCCATGCCATGGCAACACCAAAATTACCCACAACAACAATGGAAACCATTTCAGCAATACTCATCATATCCTCAACCATACCAACAATATTCTCAACCATATCAACAGTATCATCAGCCATATCAGCAGTATCCTCAAACATATCAGCAATATCCTCAGCAACAAGTTGTCCATCAACCCCAAAACATTCAACAAACATTGCCTGCTCCTCCACCAATAAATTCACCCCAATTACAACTTCCATCTAACCAACCTCCTAGACCCACTCAGATTCCTGCTCAACCTGTACCAAATCCAAATAATAGAGCAGATAGACCAGCTTACAGTGTAGATGAGGGACCATCATATCCCACATTACCTTTACAAAATATTGAGTTGACGTCTGGTAAGGTACTTCAAAAAGAACTTCCCATAGCTGAAAAACAAGAAGAAAACAAAGACAATGAAAATGAAACTCCAAATCAAAAGAAACAAAATGATGACATCAAAAATAAACAAATCCAACCATTGCAGCCACCACCTTTTCCAGAAATATTGATCCAAGTGAAACTTCCCATGTCTTTACCACAGTTTGATGCTTTAGATGAGCTGAAGAATGTCTATATAAAAATTCCACTACTCCAAGCCATAAAAGACATTCCGATATATACTAAAGCAATTAAAGAACTATGCCTCAAGAAGCCTACAAGAAAAAGACTTGATCCACAAACAATTCACGTTATTGGACATCTAGCTGGCCTTATGACAAACACCATTTCAATGGAAAAGTATGTTGATCCTGGCATTCCCAGAGTCACTACAATCATTAACAACATACCTATTCCAAATACTTTAATTGACCTAGGGGCAACAATAAATGTGATGACTCTTGAAACAATGAAAACACTCCAACTGAGAAACTTGCAATACACACCAATTGTTCTAGAACTAGCTGATAGGTCTAAAGTGATTCCTGAAGGGATTTTGGAGGACATAATTGTTTCACTGGACTCTTGGGAGTATCCAGTGGAATTTTTAGTTCTTCAACCAAAATCTAATTTAGGAGGTCACCCTATCATCCTTGGTAGACCATGGTTAGCAACTGCTGATGCATTCATAGGGTGTCGATCATGTAATATGATCATTTCACGAGGAACTGAAAGGAAACAACTCACTCTGTACCCAGTAGCACAAAAACCAGCAGTAGCAAACAACTTATGGCTTGATGATAAATACAATGATAAGGAAGAAGTTCAATCTGTTTTTAGCATCAATCAGATCTATGATTTTCATGAATATAATAATGATGATTTGATAGAATTGTTCCTTTCTCAACCTGATATGTCTGAAGAATTAAGAAATGATCAATACCATGCTGCAGATGAACTTTTAGCACAGAGTTTTCAAGAAATATGTACCCTCCATTCTTTGCAAACATCATTTGAAAACATTTTTCCCATTCAATCTATCACAAACACTCAGAGTAAGACTATAGAGATTAGTCCGGGAAAAAAATTGAATATTAGCACTCACCTAGACTTATCTCAGGAAGAAAAATTGATTCAATTATTGAGGAAGTATCAAAAAGCATTTGCTTGGGACTACACCGATATGCACAGAATCTACCCCGAAACATGCACTCACCATATTTACACAGATAATAAAATAAAACTAGTGAGGCAACCACAGAGAAGAATGAATCCCATTCTTCAAGATATTGTTAGAGATGAATTACAAAAACTATTGAAAGTTAATTTTATTTATCCTATCTCTGACAGTCAGTGGGTATCCCCATTGGTAGTAGTGCCCAAGAAAAATGGCAAGTGGAGGATTTGTGTTGATTATAGGCAATTGAACAAAGCAACCCTCAAAGATTATTTCCCACTACCATTCATCGACCAAGTACTAGACACATTAGCTGGGAAATCATCATTCTCTTTTCTTGATGGTTTCAGTGGCTATAACCAGATCAGGATAGCCTTAGAGGACCAGGATAAAACCACTTTTACTTGTCCCTGGGGCACTTATGCCTATAATTTTTTACCATTTGGACTTTGTAACGCTCCAGCTACATTTCAGAGAGCTGTTTTAGCTATTTTTGCTGATTTAGTTCATGAGTGTGTTGAAGTTTATATGGATGATTTTTTGGTGTATGGTAATTCATTTGAGCATTCATTAGAAAATCTTAAGAAAGTTTTGAAGAGATGTATTGAAGCTAATCTGTCCTTGAGCAATGAAAAGTGTTTTATGATGCTAGATGAAGGGATAGTATTGGGTCACTATATTTCTTCTCAAGGCATTAAAGTTGATCCATCAAAAATCCAGATCATTGTCAATTTGCCAATTCCGAAGACTCAAAAAGAGGTAAGAAGTTTTCTTGGGTATGCAAGCTATTATAGAAGGTTTATTGAACATTTTAGCAAAATAGCTCTACCTCTGTTTAAACTTCTAGCAAAAGATACACCTTTCAACTGGAATGAAGATTGTTAGAAAGATTTTGAAACACTCAAAGAAAAATTATCAACCACACCAGTCTTAAAAGGACCTAACTGGACCCTACCTTTTCACATCTTTACAGATGCATCTGATACTGCAGTAGGTGCTTCATTAGGCCAAAAAGAAGATTCTTTCAATTATGCTATCTATTTTATCAGTAAAAATCTAACACCTGCAGAATTAAACTACATAGTCACTGAAAAACAAATGCTTGCAATCATACATGCTGTGAATAAATTCCGAAACTATATAACTGGTTATGAGGTTTTTGTACATACTGACCACTCAGCCATTAAATATCTAATGAAAAAAACCAATCACTAATGGCAGAGTTACCAGATGGCTGTTATTACTACAGGAATTTAATATTACAGTGTTAGATAGACCAGGTAAGGAGAATCAGGTGGCAGATTTTCTTTCTAGACTCCAGAACTTAGGTGAGATTGTTCCAGTTGAAGATTCTTTTCCAGATGAAAATTTATTTGCAATTTCAGTAGTAGATCCATGGTATGCTGACTTAGCCAATTATTTGTCCACAGGAAAGACACCTCCATATTTTACAACAAAGGAGAAGAAGAGGCTCATCAAACAAAGTGCTAGATATTCATGGATCAATGGAGATTTATTTTACACCGGTTATGATATGATTATTAGAAGATGTGTAAGAAATGATGAAATAATTGATATTTTAAAATCTTGTCATGACGAACCGTGTGGTGGGCATTTTGCAGCAAAAAGGACAGCATTCAAGATTCTCAGCCTTGGCTACTATTGGCCATCTATTTTTAAGGATTCCAAGAAGTACGTGAAGAGTTGTGACAGTTGTCAAAGAATGGGTAGACCCACAGCTTCAGATGAAATGCCACTTCAGCCCCAAGTACATTTAGAGCCATTTGAAAAATGGGCTCTAGATTTTGTAGGTCCCATCAATCCACCATCAAAGGGAAAAAATTACATCCTAGTATGTACTGATTACGTGAAAAAATGGGCTGAAGTAAAAGCATTAGTCCGAGCAATAGAGCAAACAGTGGTAAACTTCCTCTTTGAAGAAATTTTTGTAAGGTATGGAGTACCTAGGGAGATAGTCACAGATCAAGGTACTCAGTTCACTTCAAGGTTGGTTCAAGATATCACAGAAAAATATAAAATCAAGCACAGAAAAAGCACACCTTACCATCCACAGGCCAATGGCCAAGTGGAATCAACAAATAAAACTTTGGAGGGAATTATCACTAAAACAGTGGCAATGAATAGAAAGAATTGGGAGGAAAATCTCAAAGATGCACTGTGGGCTTACAGAATTACATGGAAAGACACTACAGGATTTACACCATATCAGCTGGTGTATGGAAAAGAGGTAATGCTTCCTATCGAATTTCAGATACATACTCATAAAATGGCTGCAGATTTAGGAATTGATCTCAATGAAGCACAAAAGGAGAGAATTATGCAATTGAACCAGTTAGATGAGATGAGGCAGCAAGCAGAAGAGAGAACAATCCTAATGCAGAAACAAAGGAAGCAGTGGCATGATGCACACATTAAAAAGAAGCAGTTCAAAGAAGGAGACTGGGCTTTACTCTTTGACTCTAAATTCAGAGATCATAAAGCCAAATTTACAACACATTGGATGGGCCCATATGAAATAGTTCAAGTATATGAAAATGGTTCAGTTAAACTTACTACAATTGATGGAGAAGGCAACACTTTTATTGTCAATGGACACAGGCTGAAACTTTATCATAAGCCCATCAGCAAGGAAGATTTTATTGAAACTGTATATCAGCAAAAGGAGGTTGAGATATCATAGCCTTCAGCTGTGATATCTCTACCTTAGTCATTTCAATTTATTTAAAAAATAATAATAATAATAATAATAAATAATAAAAATAAAAAATAAATAATGGTTTAGATGTGAAAACCAAACTCTGGCACACTCTAAACCCGAATTCTTACTAGAAAACCAATCATTTGGCTGGTAAGAATTCCTTGTTCTACTTGTTTACTGTTTTTCATCAATTCAATAATGACTTGAGGACAAGTCAAACACTTAGTGGGGGAGAAGAATCAGTGGTTTTTCCCTATCTTATCTCCTCAATTTCAAATTTTCAAGGAATTTTTGTTTCAGTCATTCAATCAAAAAGTTGTTTTGTTCTAATCAGTGTAGGGACCTGTTTGAGAAATAAAATAGCCAGTGGGACCTGTTTTAATAGAATGATACAGAGGGACCTGTTTAAAAAGGCTATGTCAATATTACCAATATCAGAGGGACTTGTTCGAAGACTGCATCAGAAATAGATAAGGCTACTTCAACAAGTTTTCAAAGGTTGCTCATCAAAATTCTAAATCAAAGCTACATCATCAAGACTACATCATCAAGGCTACATCAAAGATAAAATAAGTTGTTCTTCAGATTTTAAGGGACCTGTACAAGCAAATCAGCCACACCTATACAAACAGATCAGCCACACCTGTATAAGCAGAATTTGATCAGCCAATAAGTGTATTGTATTGAAATTTTTATTTTTAACATTTAAATTCTTAAATTATTTTAGTGTTAAAAATGATAATTATTATTGCTTGTTATCAATTTCAAAAAGCCTTTCTTATAATCCCTATACCCATAACCTTTGTAAATATTCCCTATATACTCATCTCATTATCACTCTGCCTATCTCTATATGATCATTTCCATTTCCCTATCACACATAATATCATTATAAACCTTAGCCTATTTTTCTATTCCTACCACGCCTTTCAAACCTTTTCATAAATATTTCATCATTTTTGAATCTGACCTCTGCCAATAAAGTACCAACAAGTAGTGGTCTTAATAGACACTCAATGGAAAAGTCCGCTCAATAGAAAGACATTTGTTAAAACGCCTGTCCTCAAATGATTTCATTTCGACTGCTGGAGTTACAAAAACAATCTTCTGACCCAAATCTGCTTATGAAATGTATCCGTTATGATTTCATCACCAACACGATTTGCATATTGTGCTATCATGATTATGCTTCTGCAAATCAGTACTGCTCCTCTGTATTCATGATTTGAACGCGCCTTCCGACTCTGCAAACAAGTTTACGGCCTCTGATAGTAAGAGTTCTTTGTGTTGTCATTATAGTAATTGGATTTTATGACATCAAACAAAATGTAGGTCGGCTGTTGAAGTTTTTATAAAACTCTGAGTTCATAAAGTTAGTTAAGAAGTTAATGTTCAGACTCTGAGTTTCTTAAAAGAGGGTCGAGGTAGTAGGTGCTAAAAAGGGAGAAAATATAGCAGACAGGCTTATCCAGAGTTCTTTCATTACTTCCACCCAGAATTTGAGGAAACAGCTCAGACAATTGAAGAAGTAAACTCAGAGAATTGAGGACGTTAGCCAGGTCAGCTCAGTGGAACGCAGGAAAAGAGGTAACAAGTTGAAAACCCTGATTGAATTTTTGAGCATAAAAAGGGGTTAGATCATAGATTTTTAAAATGACAAATAGAGCAGAGCTTGAAAAATTTGAAATTTCAAAATATCATGAAGACTGTGTTAAGATTTTGAGGGAGAAACACTGGTTGTCTTTTCTAGAAAAATTTAATGGAAACAATGAGGAAGTTACGAAACAATTTGCATTTACATTTAATGGAGAGAAAGCTTTGATAGGAAATTTCTCCTTTAGAATTTCAGAGGATACAATAGCACAGACATTAGAAATCAGTCCAAAAGGGGAAAAGTATTTCAAAACCAAGCAATGCAGAGAAAAATCATGGACTCAGTTTATGTCTAGGTCAAGGGTTTCTTCTGTCAATTGGAAAAAAGGTGTTCCTAGGAGTTGGTTAATTCACCCATGGGATGAGATGGTATGCGTTCTTCAAAAATTTGTTACATGTGAAGGACGTTACAGCATAGTATACCTATATCATATAAAACTTTTGTTGCACTTAAAGGGTCAATGCACTATCAGTCTGCCCTATTTTCTCTTACAAAGCTTAACTAAAATGGCGAAGACCATTCAGAAACAAAAAGGTAATGAAGATAGGAGCTTGTATCATTTTGGTTTGATCAAAATTCTAATTGAATTTGAGTTGCAGAAGAGAGGAAAAACATGGAAAGAATTTTTAATTGACAATGAAATCAAAATTAGAGAAGATGAATAGGAAAAGCAAGGAAGCATAGAGTTTATGATTGATATTGATGAGGAAACCCCTGAGCTTAAGTCAAGCAATGTTCCTCAACCTAGCAGTAGTGTGAAGACAAGAAGAATGAGGCAGGAAGATGCCAAGAAGATTGCAAAAGAGAAAATCTTCACTACTTACAGAAGAAGATCAAGGAGAATAAAAATAAATCAAACACAGGATGATCAACCAGAGTAGAATGAAAATACACCAATGGAAATTGAAAGCAGTGCTAACTCACAGCCAGAACAAGAAGCAGAGATGGAAACTGAAAGAAATATGAAAGAAAAGGAAGAGCCAGTACCTACAAATAAGAAACAGAGAAAGTTAGAGAAACAGATTGAAGAACTAAAAGAGGAATTGATGGAAGCAAATATGTTAGAAAAGGTCATAAAGAAGGAAAATGAAATGTTGAGAGCTCAGAGCAAGAATATTCAACAGAAAAATGAGAAACTGAAGAAGAAAGTCAAAGAACTTAAAACTGATCAAATTGAAATATGAAAATGGGCAACAAAATGGTACACTCAGAAAAAGGTTCTTAAAGAAAAATATAAGAATATTAAACATGAGTCTCAAGTTCAGAAGAATGTAGATGTATTGCTAGAGGCAGCAGAGGCACAAGCAGAAACATAATATAAAGGGAGCACATCAGGATTAGCATGAGGACATGCTAAATCATTGAGTTTGGGGGAGATGTTGGTACTATTTTATTGCTATTCCTTTCTTCTAAAGATCCATCATTTATCTACCATTTTCTTCCATAAACCCCTCATAGTCGATTGAAATTGATTAATGTGGCATTATAATTGTTATTTTACATTAAATTTAATTTATGGATTTTTATGTTAAAAATTGGAAATTTTCAATAAAATTACGGGATGTAATAACTTCCTGTAATCGGTTTATGTTGTGACATGTGGCAAAGCAGGAAAATCGAAACAAAAGACAAGGACGTGATCTAGGATGTACATACGTGGTGGAAAATCTATCTGGCATCGAATTTGGAGCTTCTGAGTTTATGGTCAACGCTGGTCAAATCCAGCCTATCCAGCAGAAAAATCAGAAGTCATAATGAATGTACTTGATATCTTGCTTAAGATTAGGAACTCTAAACTGATTCGAACTGTTTTGGGATCAGTTAATATTAGGGAGGAACGAAAATAGTCTTTTTGGTTGTAAATTTTAATAAATAGGAGAAGGAAAGCATGTAATAAGGTTTGATTATCATTGAAGAAGAGGAATGCTAGTGAAGAATAGACTTAAGACTGTAAGCGTGTTTCCAGAACTCTATTTTTGATGTAATTCATTCTCAGTACTTAATCAAAGACAGACTTTTGTCAATCATGGTGTTTATGAGTTAACGTTCTTATCACTTGAGTTTTTTTAAAGTGTGCCTTCAAAGCGTGGAAGGGCCCCTACGTGAAGATTGGTACACTTTCTTTTCTGTTTCATAAAATTTAGTATTCAGATCTGAATAGCATTTTATTTCATTTCATTGCTTGTGAGTTTATCAATTTAATTAGAAGTTCTTGTGATTGTTATTTTATGATTCATAGCAGTAGCTTGAAAATTCAATTGCAAAATTATTGAATAAGTCCTTGTAAAAGGTTTAATTGAGCATTGAATTTCAAAACATTTCTATGAACTCTGTTTTCATGAATTTGATTTTTAGTATGCTTAGTGTGTTATTTTGAAAGAGTTTTTGTGAATTATATCTTTGTAAGAAGATTAAAAACTCAGACTAGTAACACTCTGTTTTTTTGGATCAGCAGATTAAATTAGATAACATAAGCATTTAAAGTGTGAAAGGAACTACATTTCAAGCTCTTGTAAGAGAGTGTTAGAGCCTGTCACAGTAAGCAATTATTTAGACAAATAGAACAGATCCTTTTAGGTCTATAAATATTAGACGTGCCTCTAAGACTACCTACCTTGGTCGACATTAAATTGAGTCTAATCTAGAATCCTAGATTGGTCTTTACAAATTCCTTCAAGCCATTATCTTGAAGCACCTCCTCCATCCTATCCTTCCAGGCTATGTATTTAGAGTTTCCCTCGATTGCATACTCCAACTACAACCCATTGAAAGACATTTCAATGTATACTCAACTGTCGCACCAAGAAACTCCTATAGCAAATTCGAATTGTCCACAAGCACAAACTCACTTCACAATTGCAATATTCAATCAACAATGCTCTGATACCATGTAGAAATTATATGCACTAAGCATGCATATGTCCAAGATCCACCTGATCTCACACTATTTAACTTTATGCAAGATACTGAATCTATTCCACTTTTTAATCTTTTGCGGAAAAATTAATTGCACACACATGTGAAGCATAAACAAAAATATTCAATCGCACATAACATAGTTTTTAGGAAAGCACAGGCGAAAACCCCAACTATATATTATGTAACATGGAGATCATGTAGCAATCTCATACAAGCATATAAGCTTATCACAAGCTCTCAGTACAGTACAATCGTTATACACTAATCAGGCCCAATCTTGCAAATCCATGCACCGATCTTTGCCACCTGCTAGCCTGCCTCCACTGCGCAATCCAAGCTGATTACAAAGACCAATTCAATGCAATCCCACTCTCCTTGAATACGTTATTATCATTGGAAACTCCAAAGTATATGTAGATGCAATTCATGCATCACTGTAGTCACAACAGATAGTCCATCTTTCCCTTTCACCTATCTCTCCACTGGTCTCCACTGAAACTGCCATGCACTGTATTTAACTGATGTATTGTTCAGTTGATTAATGAGTTATTATTTGTGAATTAATTAACTAATTAATTCACTTCACTCTCACTAGTGTATCAATTAGTTAGACTAGATACAACTAGCTCAACTGAGTCTAACTGAGTTAAACTGAATACAACTCCATAACTACTTCTTCCAACTATGTCATAACTTTTCCACTTGAGTTCTAAACTGAGTCCTCCATGTGCTCAGGTAAGCCTTAGAAATTGTGTAGTGTAAATAAATCTGATGTGCCACATCTGTGCACTGAACTGAAGTGCTCCAAGAGAATAAGTTGATGTTTAGAGTCTGATTATTATTAAGAGCTAATAATAATCGACATGCATCTATTTTTAGATTAGCTCTCTATAAATAGACTTCGTCCAATCTTCTAAAAATAGAATTTCATCTATTTTTCACATTTGACCAACCATCTACAAATAGCCTCCTGCTACATATAGAATATGCTCACCATGTCTAAAAATAGACATACACCTAAAAATAGCCTGTGTGGGCCCCACCTATTTTAGGTGATTATTTTCCAACTAGGATCAAGGATGATGTTTCAGGATGCCTCCTTCACTGTTTTTTGTTGCAAAATTCAACACCTTGTACTTGGATATTATGAATAGCTCTCTAGTTAAGAGGGAGTGTTGAAGATTTTAACTAGGTTTGGTCTTCATAAATTGTATTCGAGTCACTGAGTAATGTACTTGTCAAAATAATAAAGAAAATAATAATTATTATTAAATGACTTATTAAAGCATCGGTTTCATGCTTGGGTCATTATATTTTAGGTCAAATTCCCCATTGTGGACTTCTAAGATTTATTCTGAGTTTATAGAGTCATTGTATATTTAAAGAGACCCTTATTGGGCTTTTGAATCATGTAAAATGGTTTAGTATTGAGTCAAATATGAATTATGGAACCTCCACACCATGTTGGCTTTAAGGAGATCAAGTAGGCCTTAAGTCAAGTAATTCAAGCTCACCTCAAGCCCATATATACAAGTATATCAAATTCATTTGGAGTATCCTCTCACACACATATAAATTCGATATCTACTACTGCATAGGAAAAAGTGTGAAGTCAAGGAAGAAGCCTAAAGGGTTGCGATTTTGTTCAAGCTGAAGGAGAAAATGAAAATCAAAATTTGGGTGTCTCTCTCTCTCTCACGTGCTCTAGATTGGAAGATCGAAGTTCCTCATTGTTTTGCTACTGCTAGTTGCTGCATGTTGCTGCTGTCAAGACAAGATTAAGTCGAAGTTTCTATTGTTGGATGCTGGTGCCTTGAGAAGGTGTATTGGGTCAATATCGAATTCCCTAAGTCAATATCGAAGTATTTCCTCCACGATCGAAGTCTCTAAAGCAAGGTTGAAGTTTTTGGGTCGAATGAAGTGCTGCATAGTGCTGATGATGCCAGGTAAAAAGTAAGATCAAGAAGAAGGTTGACTTGGTGTGGAGGAAGTGCGAGTCAAGGTTTAGAGTCTCAGGAAAACTATTGAAGGGAGAATTACTGACTAGGTTTTCCCCTAGAGTGGGGTTTTGCCTTGGATTTCCACCTATATCCAGTGTTCTTTATCTATGTGCTATTGATTTGATATTTTCTTGATGAACTAAGAGAAAAGAAGATAATAAGAAACTAATAAGAATTAACGAACATCACAAGTAAATTATCAAGAACAGGGAAATCTTTCCGCCTTTCTGATTTTCTTGTTCAAGAAAGTATTTCATCCTTCCTACTGTTGGAGGGGTTGAGTTAACATACTTTCTTGAGATTGAAATATGATATCTCTTGAGACTGAGTCTAACAATCCTTGTTGTCTAAGTTTATCTTCTCCCATGGGCTGATTTACCATCTCTATCATTGTTGGTTAAGTTGAATCTTTGAAGGAGTTGATTATTAATGTTGCTATCCATGTTCAGCGTTAGGAGTATCCTTGACCTTTGAGGCCAAGTTGTTGCCACTATTTCATGAGGCTGAGCTAATATTCTAAGAGGGACGAACCATTATATTGAGGTCTATACCAATTTCGGTTAGCGATCATATCCTTAGATTTTGTATGGAGAAAATTCACTAAACTTATGTACCAGGTTTGAAGGTTTATTTTATATTAATGCTAACTATGAAATTACCCTTATTTTTTGTGTATTTTTGAGTTATTTTTATATTTGAATGTGTAATAATATTGTTGATATATGTCTTCAGTAGATTCCTATACAAGTTTATGAGTGTTACATGAATTAAATGTTGTCTATCTAAAGTCATTTCAATTGAAGAGAAAGGGGTTATATTGTTGGTGAGATTATTTATCAAAGGCATCAATATTTTTTGAGTTTAATATATAGTACATACAATTGATAAAAGTGTTTTGGGGAAATCTACTTGTCACTGTACTCTAAGATTTTATTTTTTATTTTGAAAGTGCACCTACAACCGTGTACTCACTAACTATTTGATGAAAGGCCACAATGAAAAAACCAAACAAAGCTCAGAACTTTTCGTGGATTTTTTAGGTATTCCTAGGAGGGTGTATTACAAAATTTTCCAGGTGTTAGTGGCAGTCAAGTTTTCTTGTCACCAGTGATAAAATAGGTATCCTCTTTCTAAATTTGTCTGAGTCTTTTTCAAATTTTTAGTATTTCATCGAGTCTCAAAATAAAAATTTGTTCACTGGTTTAGATTGTTAGGTGTTTTCTTCTTCCACCATGACTAGGGTATTGAGATCATTACTACTTATTTCACCTCCATGGTCAATGGAAATCATCATGGTCAGGTCATTCATTGTTGAAAGAGTCCCATAGTCATCATGGTTATCATTAAGCTCATTATTCCATGTTGTGCCATCATTAGGTCATAGGGTCAAAATCAGGAAAATTGGACATTTCACCATCAAATTCATATTTTGAAGGAGTAGTAATAGTCAAAGGTTTTCAACAATTTCAGGTTCCAAACTATCATTTCCAAGTAAGTGGCTTTGTGTTTACCATATTTGTCTCTCACTTATACTTGGAAAGCTCATTTCTCTCTCCTAGGGTTTTGAGGGCATTTTTCTTGGTTTGATGACTTCCATAGTTAAAACATCAACAAAACTTGTATCCTGATGCTCTTACACCTTCCCCTATCCTTAATATACCTTCCTAAACACTTCCCATCACTCCTATCCCTCAAAATCATCATTTTTACACAAGCCCTAGCCTATTGCTAAAATTTGACACTTTTGTAGACTAGGCCTGTGTTTTTCCCTTTTGGACCCCTTCCCCTCACTAAATCCTTGAAATTCCACTTTCCCATACTCTCTAACATCTATCCCTATCCCCCAAAAATTTCTCAAGAATTTAGACAACACCTAAACCCTTCATTCCCCTCCCTCTATAAGGTAGTCCTAAATCCCCTGTTTTGCCTACACTAAACCCTAATTTCCTCTCCCACTAAGCTAGGGTTTTCTATGGAAAAAAATACATATGAGTAGAGAAGGCATAAGGTAGGTCATATCAATAAGTATGAGGCCATTTTAGCTCATAAACATCATATCTCCATCATTTTTCAAGAAGTCATTCCAAAAATCAAATCATTTGCCACTCATAGGGCCAGTTTTGCTTCAAACTATGGTTTTGACCAAATAGAGATGAATTTGACAAAAGTAAGAGAGATATTTTTCCATAACTAGTCAAAAAAGAAAAACCTCCATTTTTTACACAGGTGTCATGGTTTGGGAGAAATGTAAAAAATACAGATGCTACAAGAGGTTTTATGCACTTCTTGAGTGACCTTAGGAGAACCAATTTTTGATAGGACAAAAGCAAGTCCATTCTACAAAATAAAGGCATATTTGGAAAGTAGCCAGGATAATATTTCCAATGATCTATCCTGGGCCAAATTTGGACACCGGGAATGCCTCCAAAAGTGGCCTTCAAAAAGGCGCAACGCAAATCCTTTTGTGAGGGCGCAAATGCTCAAGAGTGGGCACAAATAACAACCTTGGGAGAATGAAATTTTGAGGGGGGAAACGACCTTAATTTTTGAAAATTAAGGCAGATATGGAAACTAGACTTGATAATATTTCCAACGAGCTATTCTGGGCCCAAATTGGACATCGGGAAGGCCTCCAAAATTTTCCTAAAAAATCAGTGATTTTCTGAGTTTTTGAAAATGCATTTAGCAGAAAATTGGGCATTTGCGCAGTGCCCTAGGCGCTACGTAAATAATTGGGGCACTTTTTGAAGGAAAGTAAGGCACCATTAGATTCATAATTACCAATGAATCTCAGAAAACCATGTTTCCAGCCTTGGTTTGCAGTTTTTGTAGGTGAAAATCTCAAAAAACCATAAAAAATCACCTTTCTGCCACTTTTTTGACCTAGGCGCTCCACAAATATCAATCTTGGGAGAATGACCTTTTGAGGGGAAAATGACCTTCATTTTCAGAAATTAAGGCATATTTAGAAAGAGGATAGGAAGGGCTTTCCAACAAGCCATCTTGGGCCTGATTTGGACACCTATAGTTTAGCAAAAATGGCCCTGAACACAAAGGGAGAAAATGACACTGCGAGGGCGCAAATGCATAGTGGAGGGTGCAAATGACCAATTTGCTGATTTTTTCCAAGTTTCTCTGAAATTTTCACTTTTCTTCGAGAAATCATGTTTCTACTTATGTAATTTATCATGGTAAATGTAATTATGTCAAGGATGAGTTATCTAGGGGTAGATTCATTGGGTAAAAGTCATCATTGAGTCATAATGAATCAGTTGAATGTAATGAGGAGTGAGTCACTTGGACCTCCCTACACTCTATGTATTAGTTTAGATTATTGTGGATCAGCTCCTCAACTTAGGGATTCGACCCCTGAGGTTGGGAGAGGTTGTTTGAGGCCTATATCATGTAATTTTTGACTCATTTTCAAGGGTTGGAATCAGTTTGTATGTTTTCTTATTGATCAAGGAACTATTGTACTCAGTTTGGCTAGTTAATAAAGAGGAGTTGCAACTACTTTTTGGGATACTTGTGGTATGATGTTTATCATTGTTTTTTCTTTAGTATCATATGTTATAATGTATTGTATTCATGTTCACTTCATCTCTATGAAATGATCTCTTTCAAGTTTGATAATCAGAACACATGTTTGCTCATGCTCTGTTTTGGGGAATTGATCATAGTTTTTCCATTTTCCTCTATCTAGGAAGAATACATCTCCCATGCTCTTCCTAGCTTCTCTTTAGTATCAAAACCATTCCATCACAATCATCTTTAAGTGATAATCCTTATGCCTACCTTGCACCATTGATCCCTGCAACCCTATCTTATTTTCCCTAACCTAGCTTTCCTTGACCTAATTTCTTCATCTAGTGATAACCCAACCAAAATCAAATAAAAAAAAACCCCTGCACTCAATATCTAGCCTAAAAACCCTAATTTCTCCAGCCCTCCTGGCTGTGACCTTTTTGGAGAGAGCCCTCTCCAACTTGATAGGGCTACCTATCAAGTCAAAATCTTGGTCCATGGTTACCTCTGCTGGAATTCCTTCTTCAGCCTTGGGAATCTGGCATAGTGATAACACCAGGCACAATATTTGTGAGGGATCCCTTCCAATATCTCCCATATGATATTTGCACCCATTCATTTTGAATTTTTCATACCATATTGGCTATATTGGGTGATAAGAGGCTTTGTAATTATATCCTTGTGCATGCCAACTCCTTCAGTGTTAATGGGTCAAGGAATTGCATTCCCCTTCCCTAAAACTTAGTTAATTGGAGAAATTATCTTACAAGATCCCATTTTGTGCAGGGAGACGATAATTGGAGGGCTCGAGGATACCTCAACAATTGAGACCATGACAACAAAGGGAGAATCTTGCAGGTCATTTTCATTTTCCTGAATTCTGTTTGGTTTTGGCCTGTTCTTCTAATTAGGGTGAAGTCCTATACTATATATTCCTTTAGAAAACTTTGGTTATTTAGGGCCATTATTTGGCTTCTTTCTTTGCCTTGGGTTTATTACAATAGCTCAATTTCTCCCCCTTATCAGTGATTGTAACACCATTTTTGCACTCACCAATGTCCCCTACACCCCCTTCATCAATCATGCCACCCTGTGTTTTCTTCCCTAAACAAATTTGAACCATTTATCCTAAAGAATCCCCCCCCTAACGACGACCTTATTTTCAGATCATTTTGTCTTCAATCACCTGCGCTGACCCTCCCCACACCGTTCTGCAAACCATGTCATCTAGTCACAACAACCATGCACACTAACTATTTGACGAAAGGCCACAAAGAAAAAACCAAACAAAGCTCAAATCTTTCATTGTATTTTTTAGGTATTCCTAAGAGGGTATATTACAAAATTTTCTAGGCATAATCTCTACGAGGGATCCCTTCCAATCACTCCCATATGATATTTGCATCCATTAATTTTGAATTCATCATAGGATTGGCTATATCAGGATAAGAGGCTTTGTAATGAGATCCATGTGCATGCCTGCTCCTTCAGTGTTAATGGTTCAAGGAATTGGCTTTCCCTTCCCTACACCTTGGTCAGTTGGAGAAATTCTCTTACAAGAGCCCATTCGGTGCAACGAGCTGATAGTTGTAGGGCTCAAGGCTACCTAAAAAATTGGGACCATGACAACAAAAGGGAGAATGTCACAGGTCATTTTTATTTTCCTCAATTCTATATGGTTTTGGCCTGTTATGCTCATTAGGATGACTTCCTATGCTCTCCTTTCCTTTAGACAACTCTGGTTATTTAGGACCTTTATTTGGCTACTTTCTTACCTCAGGTTTGTTCGAATATCTCAATTTCTCCCCCTTATCGATGATTGTAACACTATTTATGCACTCGCCAACGTCCCCTACACCCCCTTCATCAATCATGCCACCCTGTGTTTCCGTTCTCTAAACAAAATTGAACCATTTATCCTAAAGAATCCTCCTCCCCCTAACGATGACCTTCTTTTGAATAATGTATATGACACCTCTAAGCCCATTGACGATTCCTGTAACCCCCATGAATTCTTCTACATCCTCTGCCTATATATTCAGATCATTGTTTCTTCAATCACCTGTGACCCCCATCCGCTCCCACCATTTTGAAAATCATGTCATCTAGTCACAAAAAATCAACTACCACTAGTAGCGCTAGGGATTGCAATAGATGCAAAAAACAAATTGAGGCCTTGCAGATGGAGAATTTGGACATTAAATGGAGACTTCACCATCAGAAATTTTTTTCACCTTCCTCACCGAAGATATCTAGTGATGAGTTGGATGCTCTTCAAAGGAAGATAGAGGACTGAAGCACACAAACCAAGTTCTAGGGAACCAGGACATCACCAACACTACTTCAAGACCTCATACTAACAACATGAAATTATATCTAAACATGCCTCCAAAGGAGGATCTCTTCCTTATTTTCTAATGGGCTCATTTTGCAAATATGTCATTATGTTAGCACAACTTTGTAAGATTTTTGTATGTTGGCGTAATACTATCATCTACATCTATCATAGTTTTTTGTGTCTACTAGTTAGTTCCTCTGTAGAGGATCCCATGGAAGAAATTGCAATGTACTAAATTCCCCGTGTATTTTCTACGACCGAGCGCTGATTTAATATAATTATTACTAATTTATGTTAAAAAAAAACCTTTTTAATAAATCTCGATATATAATAAATCATTAATTTAATAAATTAGCTCTTAAAATGGATGAAGGTTGGAATTCATCCAACCATCTGTCTATATATATATATATATATTCTAACTTATAGATGAAAAGCCATTTTTTCAGAGCATTTTTTGGTTAATTTTAATAAAAACCAGGTAGATATTTTTAAAAACTTGAGTTAAAGTTGTTTAAGTTGTAGAATTTGAGTGCCTCAAGGGATTTTCAGAGTGTTGAATCCATTTATGTATTCAAAAATATATTTTAAACAACAAAAGTCACAAATAGTCGTATTCTTCTGATGAAAAGGTCATTTTGTCTATAAGTTAGAGACTACACATTGATTATTCATGACCCAAAGACAAATTATAAAGGATTCCTCATTATATTACATAAGAATACCATTGAAAAAACCATGGGTTAATACCATTGACAAAACCATGGGTTGTTAAAATATGGAGCAAAAAACTGCCAAAAGTAAATTGACTCTATTGCCTCAATTTTAATTTACATAAACTACCATAACAATATTTATAAGCATTAGTTTGATATAATTTTTTAATTTTAATAATGTTTTAAATAATTTGACCTCTCCAATTTCATTTTTTATTTTTTATTTTATTGGTAAATAAAGATAGATAAATACCTTGATAGGCATGTTTAATTTGATATAAGGATTCTAGAATTTTAACTTAATTATCAATAATTATTAGGTAGATTGTAGGGATTTAACCTCCACAAAATATTTTAAAATATTTTAGTAGAAGTTACAAATCAAATGTTTGAGATTTATTTCAAAAGTATCTATGCCTTTTTTGACCTTTTAGGTAAATTATGATTTTTCTGAGCGTGTAATATTAGTAAAACACTGTATTGTGACAAATTCTATTTATAGATTAAAAATCTCCATGAGAAAGTGAAATGTTAATGTTGATGTTTAAGAATCTTGTTATATGTTTTTTTTTAAATGTATATATGCTTAACTTATATTTTAATTTCTTTATTAATTGTTTTTTTTTAATGTATATATGTTTAAATTATATATTAATTCTTTTATTATTATTATTATTTTTTTTAAATTTGGCAGTACTCCTCTATTCATTATCTATAAAGCAGGTTACAGAAAATATGTTCTAGGTGACCTCAACGTGCTTGTAGGAAACCAGGTCTATTGGCCACCTGTCAGCATCATATGCCATCCAAAACTAAAATGTTTTGACAATGTACAACCATGTTTTCAACACTATTCTATATACTATTATACTATATAAACCACTGACAATGTAAATTCTATCCGACATCAGTAAAATAAAATGACAGGAAACACATAAAGATCTGCTGACAATTAATCATCTGAAGAGTCTACCAGGTCTGGGTCCTTCGCACTTGATTTTGGTATCTCTTGCTGCTGCATGCTCTGAAGCTGGTTCTCCATTTGACCAAGCCTAGAATTCTGATGGTACAACTGAACTTGAACCAACTGGATGTCCTTTTGGATCACCGCGAGAATTTGTTCTTCTTCCTAGTTTTGTGGTTGCCCTGGAAGATTAGGCTCTTCTCTCGGCTAGTGGATTTCAGCCATGGCTTTCGCTAATAAGCTCTTCATTATCCATTAAATTTGGATGACCTATTTGAACAGGGTCATCCTTCCTCTTGTATTACCCAAGTCCACAACAAGTGGTTCCCATTCTTCTTCCTGTATCTCTTCCCTTGTTGCCTTATCTTCAGTTCAATCTCCCATTTGGAGATCTCGGCCTTCACCATTGCTGGTGAAATTTTACTGTAGGCATGCAACACATTCTACATGCTTTCCGCTCCTATCTTCCTGCCTCTTTTCCTCGGTGGTCGACTCGGGGATGCTGTCGCCTTCATTTTCCCCTTACCAGATTCACCTCGGCCGCCTTGACCCTTTTGACTTTCCGCAACCTCTTTCTTCATTTTATTTCTCGTAGCCTTTGATACCTGTTGCACCACCTTCAACTCCAACGCTAAAAAAATCTTTAGCGAAGCAGGGGTCGCAGACGCACACCAATTACTCGGACCTGTGGTGCATTCATTTCCAATGAACGTATTAGGGGGAGTCTCCTTTTTAATAGCAAGTCCCCACTTATTAATGTCCGACTCCACCATGTTGAGCCAAGATGCACAGATATGACTGGAGGCAAAAGTAAGCACCCATGGAAACTCAGTCGGTGTTGATAGATCAGAGACCGAAGACTTTTCTTGATGGCCACTACAAAGGCAAACCGCCAAACCTACAACCTGACTGCCAACTCTATTGACCTCCATGTACTGAGATGATGAACATTATAGACCCTCAAACTAGGCTTTGCTACTAACCCTCCCATGTAAATGAGCAGAGCTTAGACACCCGGTCTTGTCAGTAACTTTTGAAAACGTTGTATAGCTTCTTTGCCCCTTGACTCCCTCCCAACCCAGAGTAGTGGTCTCCCAACCCTCCCTCGACTCCCCATACTTACCCAATAGACTCCCCGAATTGCAGAGATAGTTCCCAGTCCTACCTTCCCCAATTGACATAGCGGGTGGCCCTTTCCCCCCATTACCACCCCACATAACCTTGCCAGACTCTCCTACCCTTGCCCCCCTAAAGCAACAAATGACAACGTGTAGGGACGCGAAAGAAGGCTTAGCGATAATGCCAGGAGGTTCACCACCTCCAATTGAGGTATGAAGGAGTCCGCGCGGAAGAAGATTGATGATAACTAAGGCTAAACCCATCCCTCTAACCCCCATCCAACAACAACAAATTTAATGGACTAATTCTGCATAATTTCACTTTCCTCTGGCCCATTTCAATCAAAAGGAGGGACTGAATGACATGCTAGAGCCAATGTTTCACCAATGCCCAAGAGATCAGACTATCCCGCTAGTGCCACCGCTTGAGCGCCTTCCGCTCCTTCCACCTTCTGCTACTCCTTTGACACACTTTGTGTTGCATGCACTGCATGCTATACTTAACAAAACACCTGCCGGACCCTGCCCCTATAGTGAGCCAACTGGCCCGCACCTCACCTGTCACTGTATTCATTACCTGTTGCGTGTGGCAGCATTGGTTTCCAGGCACCCCTCCACATTCCCCTTGCCGTCTTGTCATCCACGCAGTTCGTGTATGAGCCATCTGTCCCTCTCGCACTTCGATCTGGGGATTAATTCTTTTATTAATTAACAACAACAACAATAATTTAACATAAAATTATAATTTTGTGATTCATTTAAATTTTGACAATGTAAGATGTATCATGAAACAAATATTTTGATATCTATCAATATTTATCAACAAATTATTTAATGCATATAACTACACTAATTAGAATATGAAACAAAATATAAATACTATTTTAAAATCACAACTTAATTTTAATACAACATTGTAATTTTAATGATAATAAATAAAATTATTTAACAATATTATAAAATAGTTATAATATTTTCTTATATATATAATATTTATTTTACATTTTAATAAAATATTATAGAGGGAAAATATTTCAAAACTTATTATTTGAAAATATAACCTACTTAATATATTATTCTTTTAAAAATAAAATAATATATAACTTATAGCAAAATTAATTAATTAATTAATTATTTTTTTTTTTTTTTTTTTTTTTTTTAAATTTGTTATATATTCAACATAAATATTTTGATGTTTATGACATCACAAAGAATATGAATACAATTTTATTCAGAATTTAGTTTTAGTTTACCATTGTAGTTTTAATGGTAATAAATAAGGTTATTTGAAATTTGTACTAATATTTAATATAGTTATCGTAATTTTTTTAAAATTATTATTAATAATAACAATTTTTTTTGTTATTATTATTGAATGAATTATATGAATTTAAAAAATTACAATACTTTATAAAAAAGTCATCTTAATTTTTTTATTAAGAGATTTTATTATATTCAAAAATAAATTCTTTGGAGGAGGGGGTTAAGTGTGCATTGAAATATATAATATTGATAAAATTTGTATTGGAACATTGGCTTGCAAATAAATAATTATAAATAAAAGGTCAAAAACTATAAATATTCTACAATTATATTTGGATTGGTGCTTTTGGGTTTTATGATGTTTTTCATGCATGGATGTTTTTGAGGTTTTTTGATGTTCTTAAGTGTTCTAAATATTGTTCAGTCTGTTTAAATGTCTTGAATGTTTTATCACTCCCATCAAAATGGAAATTAAACCGGTGACTTCGCATCAAAGAATGTCTTAACAAAACACTTAATTACCATCTATCCAAGACCCATAAATAACAATAAAATAAATTTTAAATAAAATACTATAAAATAATTCTAAAACTTATTATATAACCAATAACATAAATAAATATTTTTCAAATTAATTACATCATATATATATATATATAATTTATTATTTCATTTATAAAAATTCAACATTTTAATGTGAAAAGCTTAACATCGAAAATGTTACTTGAAAGAATATTTTTAAAAATATTTTAATTTTTTTACGACATACAAAGCCATTAATGAAAAATGAGGGTCATGAAATATTACCGAGGACGTCTTCTACCTTTGACTCTAGCCTTGTACGTGTGTATTTCGTAAACTTTTCCACTCACAAATTATATACATTTTGTTTTCTCGATCGAGTCTCTTTAATATTATATACATTTATAGATATATACAAAGATAGTACTGGTATTATCTTTTAGAAAACTTTTTTAGGATATTTAATTTTGAAATCTAATAATGATTTCTTTTCATATTCAAAATTTTAAATTTAAATTTATTTACTATTTTGATATTTTAGTTATTTTTTTCCTAAGGAAAAATCATAATTTTATTAAAAGAAACAAAATTACATGTTGCATCAGCAGGTAATAGGCTTGAACAACTAGTTGAGACTGGTGCTCATAAAAACAAGCAAGTAAAAACTAATATACAATGGGGAGAAAAACTATGTTTTTCTCCCGTTATTTTTTTCCACCTTCCGCCAACCCCCTTGTGATGATGTGGGGGAGACAAGTGCAAGTGCGAGCTGATTTTTAACCGTGGCTGCTCCAACTTCCTTGTCCGAGTCTGATGTTTCTGATGAATGTTGCCTTTTGTTCCCGCTGCTGTCGGGTACAACTAGTTCCTGTGTGGGCGCGTCTTGTTGTGTTTGTAGATCAAATGGGTCCAGTGTGTCTTTGGCTTGTGCATCAGAGACAATTGTTGACTGATTGTTCCCCTCTGATGTGGGTGCATCTGCTTCTTCTTATATCTCCTCTTCTGGTTCACAAGGGGGATATTGCCATCCTTTGGGTGCTTTTCCAGTCCTTTTCTTTCTTCGGTTATCTCTCTTTGCTTCAGGACAGGTATTTTGAAGATGACCACTTTGTCTGCAGATTCTGCATCTAAAAGTTGTGTTCTCATAATCTATATGTTGCAGCCATTTATGTTGTTTGTGTGTCAGCTGTATGCATTCTGGTAATCCTTTGCTGAGGTCTACCTCAACACATATATGTTCGAAGGTGAAGATTCTCTCCTCCAACCGTTGTGTATTTGTTTTAATGTATCGCCCAAGCATATTCCCAATTCCTTGTAGGACGTTGTCATTCCAGAAATGTAGCGGGAGGTTATATATCCTGATCCAAACCTGCATTCTGGAGACAATCATACTGTTGGCATCAAATTTTGGGAACCAAGGGGTGATGTAAAGTCCGGTAGATCCCTAAAACCATGGACCCTCCTACAGGATGTAGTTTCTGATTTATGAGTGCTAGAATTTTAGTATGAAGAAGCCTTTTGAACAGAGGTGTATTTCGCATTCCGTAGTCCAGTTCTTAAATATCCATTGGAAGAGGTCCATTGGTTTGGGCAGAAGCTATTGAAGCAACATATAAGTGCTTGTGCCTGATATGTATTTCGATGTTCATCAATCTCAGGTAAGTCTATAGCCAGTTCAGGTGTGTGATTCAGCTGTTATACAATGTAGGGCTTGGGGGCATTTCTTGCTGGTTCTATAGGGGCAGTTGGTTTGTTACCCTGCAGAATGTTCTTGAAGGAGGGTTTGTATTGTGATCCTAATTAGAGGTGCTACCTCCCCTAGTTCCCCCAACGATTTTAGCTTTTCCCCGATCCCCTAGTCCTCCTCCTCGCAACCGGAGGTTGAGGATGATGGTATCACTAGATGGTATATTGTGATCCTTTATGGATCTGTGGTTTTGTAGTACTCTGCCTTCATCAATTAGTAACTTTAATGGTATAGGGTATCTCTGAGCTTGTGTAATGTGCATTTTAAGATCAGACACCAGCTCTATATTGTCTGTCCATATAACTAGATTTTCCCCAATAGGTGTTTTAATAAAAATTTGAAAACGATTAAGATGTACTTGTGCTATGACGCCTGTTGCGCTGTGTTCACCCGCCTGAGTCGATGCAGGTTCAACCGCAATATAGATGTTGGATCAGTCTGTACAGAGGGGTACCATATATGTCATGGTAGTCCGAGTATGAATTGTTTGCACTCTGTTTGAAACTGGACTTCTGTATAGGATTTGAGCGGGAAGATACAACGTCGAGAGTAACCCCAAACCAGTCGTGGAGTGTAGCCCTACAAATCCGTTAGCAAGTGACAGAAAAGTGGGTAAGGAAGACTACAACTAGCGAGTTTCAAGGATAGTTGTTCCGGTCCATTCAAAGACGCCGAGATCCTTCCACGATATCCAGGTGATTCCGATCACCAAAGCCGATTGCCCCTTTTCCTAGAGGTCCGAATATGTATTCCCACGGCCTCCAGCCACCGGTGAGGATGTGCAGGAACAGTCCAGGAGGCATGGGTTTCATGAACGCAAAGTGTTGTTTGGTTTGGGTAGCCGACACAGCAAAAAAATAGGACCAAAGCAACCAGAGATGGTCAGGAATGTGCAGGGGCGATGGCCCCAACAACATACAAGAGATTCTCGTTGGTATTCTGTGCATAAGGTGTCGCCGCATAGTTGCAGGTCGCCCTAGCTCTGGAAACCCTAGTGCCGCTCACCATTGTTCTCCCAAATTATCTAATTAATTATTTAATTTCATATTTAACATTTTTAATTCTAATTTATTTATTATTTTGACTTTTTATTTTAGTTTTTTTTGTAAGCTTGGTAGTTCTTTATTTTTCATTCATTTTCTAATCAATATACATCCAGGTTTATCAGTTTGGTGGCCTCAACTCACCTTGGACGGGAAACTAGGTCTATTGGCCACCTGATGGCGTGGTATGCCATCCAAAAAGATAATGTCTTAACTCTGTTATACCAAGCAAACATGGCCTGAATATTTCCACTTACACAGTGTTTTCCAACTTGACTATCATATGTACTAAACGCTTGAAATGCAAAAGCTATCCGCATATATCTATTATGAAAAAAACATAATTAACCAGTCATGAACTATTCAACCTCATTTGGGACCGAGGCCGACTCCACAGGTGCCAGGTCTTGATCTGACGTACCAGCCTACTCGAATGATTTGGATATGCACGAGATGTGGTGCTCAATACAGTCGAGGCGCCCATCTTATTTTTTGAGTTGAAACTTAATCTTGTCGAATTTATTCTTATAATCTGAGAAGTCCTGGGCTAGGCCACTAAGCTCATTATGATATGCTCTAAAGCCTTATCGAGAATACTTTTCATAGACCAGTAAAGGAACAGGGTCTGTCTGAATTGCGTGAGTCTGCCTCTGGTCTAGCCCGGGTCCAGAATTAGACCTCGCCACTCTTCGGTGGCCATCTCAGTCTCCGCGTGCTTGTTTATGTCAACCTCCCTCTTCTCGATAAGCTCTTGTATCTCCTCAGCAGTATTTTCATGGTACACTACTGCTGGCTCCTGAATTATGTCAATGGTTGGCCTACAACCTTGTGGCTTTCTCTGGGGAGAGCTAGGCTGAACTTTTATGGCCTTCCCCTTGTCATTTCTACCATGACTGCGACTGGCATGGCTTTTGGAATGATCACAGACAACTGGGCTCCGGGAACAAGCCATCCCATGAGCAATCCCACCGTTTTGAAATAGGTAACTTGTCCAGTCAATCATGCAGAGGCGTAATTCTATATAATTCAAACAGGAAGAATACCAATCATTACTATTAACAGACCGGAACTGCCTTGTGCTTTCATCTCATGGCTTCGACCCAAATCTTCCCTACGCAGACCCTTCTCTCTCAGCCCTTGGTCTTTCTCCCCCACCCACTGACTCCTATGGTAGCTAGTCCCCCAACACATACTCCCAGTCCCATAATCTCTTGCTTTCTTAACCTCTGTGATAATAGAGGGGGTGTCAATGCATTTTTCATGACATTGGGAAGAATTTACTCTCCCCATATCCTTGTGCGCATAGCTCCAAAAACCTGGGTTGTAATTGGTTTGCTGAGACCATAATCTATCCTCATCCCTGAACTTATCCCTCATCCAATACACAGAAAAGGTTTCCATACGCCTCACAAAGGCTCCCTGGGGGTGACCCTTACCCAATTATGCTGTATGCAGAGCCCAAACACCATTCCTAAAGTAACCCAGAGGAAGAGCTCTAGCATAAACCCGTCCCTCCCCCAGACTGCAACGGAATAATTCCTCTTGCCCTTAGACTACATGGAGCTAAACCAGTCCCTCTTATTCCCATGAGGCTCCCAAACCTCCCTACCAGACTCCATACACTTAACCATGGCATGCACAGAATGGAAAGAATGAGGTACATACTCGAAATTTGTTGAGGAGGGTGAGCGATGGAGGTCTTCTGTCCCGCGGTCACGCCTACACCCGAGCTTGCCTTCATAATGAGATCCCCACCCCGCCTTCCTCCTCCTTGTTTTAATTCCCCTGTGCGAGCCTCCATCTCGCCACCTCACCTTAGCCTGCCACCCTTTCCACTCATGCGAAGGGTGGTGGGCTTCATCCCTGATGCACCTGTCATAAATTATGATGGGAGGGTAGATCCACATAACACCTCGATCGAGGGTGACCTCTTATTTTAGTAATCATCTATCTGATTAATTATTTAATTTCTTCAGGTTATCTAATCTAAGAATTATTTCATTAATTTATAATATTTCTCTAAGGCTTACTTAATAAAATTATATTATTTGGTACTCACTTATACATCACTTAGCTAACTAGTCTCATGATAAGTAGAGTTCCGCCCAAAAGTTTAGATACACTAACTATTATACACAATACACAATTCTCTTCTAGAAAAAGAAGATATTGTCAATTTATCTTATTTAGTATTTTGGAAACAAATAAAAATAACAATTAAGCTAGCAATATATATATATATTATTTTTTTTTTTTTTGAGAAAAAAAATCAAACTTTTTATATATCAGATAAAAAGTTACATCATATATGCCACAAAATTCCATTTGTTTTTTCATTGCCCTTGAGGGCCATAGTGTTACATGTCCCCAAAAAATACTGATATACACAGTATAACAAACACCAACACTCACAAGTGTCACAACAAACAACCAAAAAATCAGCCATCAAAACGAACTATCCATGAACAACTGGGCCTCCCATATGGGAAAAAACCCAAATACTGCCATAAAGTATATAGGAACTATCTCATAATATACAAAAAATATACAAAATTTTCCCAAAAATTATGTAGATAGATACTCCAGAAGATAAACATTGTGTGTTGGAGAAAAAATAAAAAAGATAAGTCAAGATAGACCTTGATTAATAAGGTCTAATGTCTGACACACTCACAACACCATCATCTTTCTTCGTTATGTACCAAGCCTCTAAATCCCGTTGTATGTCGTCCTTAGAAAGATTGTCAGCTGCCCTGCTTCATTCCCTGTAAATATGACATACATAAATAAGTACAAAAGACAATTTTAGAGCATGTATCTCTTCAAGGATAGGAAGTAACAACATATTTTGAAATCTTTGTGCATTGTTGAACCAATGTATGACATTCATATAATCAACAAATATTTGAACCAAATCAATACCCAAATGGATGTGCCAACATAAAAGAAGTTTTAGAGGAAAGAGTTCAAAATAGTTGTTTGTGCCACCACCAATACCCACTGATGCAGCCAAAGAACAATTCAGATTTTTATGAATAACCACATCTTAATTGGTCGTCGGATGCCCCATCAAAATATGCCCATGAGATTTCATAGTTTAATTTGATATAAGGATTCTAAAATTTTAACTTAATTATCAATAATTATTAGGTAGATTGTAGGGAGTTAACCTCCACAAAATATTTTAAAATATTTTAGTAGAAGTTACAAATCAAAGGTTTGAGATTTGTTTCAAAAGTATCTATGCCTTTTTTGACCTTTTAAGTAAATTATGATTTTTTAGAGTGTGTAATATTAGTAAACCACTGTATTGTGACAAATTCTATTTATAGATTAAAAATCTCCATGAGAAAGTGAAATGTTAATGTTGATGTATAATAATCTTGTTATATGTTTTTTTTAAATGTATACATGCTTAACTTATATTTTAATTTATTTATTAAATGTTTTTTTTTAATGTATATATGTTTAACTTATATATTAATTCTTTTATTATTATTATTGTTTTTTGTAAACTTGGCAGTACTCCTCTATTCATTATCTATAAAGAAGGTTACAGAAAATATGTTCCAGGTGACCTCAACGTGCTCGTAGGAAACCAGGTCTATTGGCCACCTAGCAGCATCATATGCCATCCAAAACTGAAATGTTTTGAGAATGTCCAGCCATGTTTTCAACAATATTTTATCTACTATTATACTATATAGACAACTGACAATGTAAATTCTATTTGACATCAGTAAAATAAAATGACAGGAAACACATAAAGATCTGCTGACAATTAATCATCTGAAGAGTCTACCAGGTCTGGGTCCTTTGCACTTGATTTTGGTATCTCTTGCTGCTGCATGCTCTAAAGCTGCTTCTCCATTCGACCAAGCCTAGAATTCTGATGGTATAACTGAACTTGAACCGATTGGATGTCCATTTAAATCACCGCGAGAATTTGTTCTTCTTCCTAGTTTTGTGGTTGCCCTGGAAGATTAGGCACTTCTCTCGGCTAGTGGATTTCAGTCATGGCTTTTGCCAATAAGCTCTTCATTATCCATTAAATTTGGATGACCTATTTGAACAGGGTCATCCTTCCTCTTGAATTACCTAAGTCCACAACAAGTGGTTCCCATTCTTCTTCCTGTATCTCTTCCCTTGTTGCCTTATCTTCAGTTCAATCTCCCATTTGGAGATCTCGGCCTTCACCATTGCTGGTGAACTTTTACTGTAGGCATGCAACACATTCTACATGTTTCCGCCCCTATCTTCCTGCCTCTTTTCCTCGGTGGTCGACTCAGGGATGCTGTCGCCTTCCTTTTCCCCTTACCAGATTCATCTCGGACACCTCCACCCTTTTGACTTTCTGCAACATCTTTCTTCATTTTATTTCTCGTAGCCTTTGATACCTGCGGCACCACCTTCAATGCCAACGCTGAAAAACTCTTTAGCGAAGCAGGGGTCGCAGACGCATACCAATTACTCGGACCTGTGGTGCATTCATTTCCAATGAACGTATTAGGGGGAGCCTCCTTTTTAATAGCAAGTCCCCACTTATTAATGTCCGACTCCACCATGTTGAACCCAAATGCGCAAATATGACTGGAGGCAAAAGTAAGCACCCGTGGAAACGCAGTCGGTGCTGACAGATCAGAGAACGAAGACTTTTCTTGATGGCCACTACAAAGGCAACCCACCAAACCTACAACCTGACTGCCAACTCTATTGACCTCCATGTACTGAGATGATGAACATAACAGACCCTCAAAATAGGCTTTGCTACTAACCCTCCCATGTAAATGAGCAGAGCTCAGACACCAGACCTTGTCAGCAACTTTTGAAAACGTTGTATAGCTTCTCTGCCCCCTGACTCCCTCCCAACCCAGAGTAGTGGTCTCCAAACCCTCCCTCGACTCCCCAGACTTACCCAATAGACTCCCCAAATTGCAGAGATAGTTCCCAGTCCTACCTTCCCCAATTGACATAGCGGGTGGTCCTTTCCCCCCATTACCACCCCACATAACCTCGCCAGACTCTCCTACCCTTGCCCCCCTAAAGCAACAAATGACAGCGTGCAGGGATGCGAAAGAAGGCTTAGCGATAATGCTAAGAGGTTCACCACCTCCAATTGAGGTATGCAGGAGTCCGTGCGGAAGAAGATTGATGATAACTAAGGCTAAACCCATCCCTCTAACCCCCATCCAACAACAACAAAATTAAATGGACTACTTCTGCATAATTTCACTTTTCTCTTCCCCATTTCAATCAAAAGGAGGGACTGAATGACATACCAGAGCCAACGTTTCGCCGATGCCCAAGAGCGCAGAATATCCCGTTAGTGCCACCACTTGAGCACCTTCCGCTCCTTCCACCTTCTGCTACTCCTTCGACACACTCTGTGTTGCATGCACTGCATGCTATACTTAACAAAACACCTGCCGGATCTTGCCCCTGCGGTGAGCCAACTGGCCCTCACCGCACCTGTCACCGTATTCATTACCTGTTGCGTGTGGTAGCATTGGTTTCCACGCACTCCTCCACATTCCCCTTGTTGTGTTGTCATCCACGCAGTTCGTGTACAAGCCATCTGTTCCTCTTGCACTTCGATTTGGTGATTAATTATTTTATTAATTAACAACAACAACAACAATAATTTAACATAAAATTATAATTTTGTGATTCATTTAAATTTTGACAATATAAGAGGTATCATGAAATAAATATTTTGATATCTATCAATATTTATCAACAAATTATTTAATTCATATAACTACACTAATTTAATATGAAACAAAATATAAATACTATTTTAAAATCACAACTTAAATTTAATACAACATTGTAATTTTAATGATAATAAATAAAATTATTTAACAATATTATAAAATAGTTATAATATTTATTTTACGTTATAATAATTTTTAAATATAATAAAACGAAATTTTAATAAAATATTATAGAGGGAAAATATTTCAAAACTTATTATTTGAAAATGTAACCTACTTAATATATTATTCTTTTAAAAATTAAAATAATATATAACTTATAGCAAAATTAATTAATTAAATAATTAATTAAATTTTGTTTTTTTAAATTTGTTATATATTCAACATAAATATTTTGATGTTTATGACGTCACAAAGAATATGAATACAATTTTATTCAGAATTTAGTTCTAGTGTAACATTGTAGTTTTAACGGTAATAAATAAGGTTATTTGAAATTTGTACTAATATTTAATATAGTTATAGTAATTTTTTTTTTTTTAATAATAACAAATTTTTGTTATTATTATTGAATGAATTATATGAATTTAAAAAATTAGAATACTTTATAAAAAAAGTCATGTTAATTTTTTTATTAAGAGATTTTATTATATTCAAAAATAAATTCTTTTTGAGGAAAAGGTTAAGTGTGCATTGAAATATACAATATTGATAAAATTTGTATTGGAACATTGGCTTGTAAATAAATAATTATAAATAAAAGGTCAAAAACTATAGATATTCTACAATTATATTTGGATTGATGCTTTTGAGTTTTATGATGTTTTTCATGTATGGATGTTTTTGAGTTTTTTGATGTTCTAAATATTGTTAAGTCTACTTAAATATCTTGACTGTTTTATCATTCTCATCAAAATGGAAATTGAACTAATGATTTCGTATCAAAAAATGCCTTAACAAAACACTTAATCACCATATATCCAAACCCATAAATAACAATAAAATAAATTTTAAATAAAATACTATAAAATAATTCTAAAACTTATTATATAACCAATAACATAAATAAATATCTTTCAAATTAATTACATCATATATATATATATATTAAATTTATTATTTGATTTATAAAAATTCAACGTTTTAATGTGAAAAGCCTAACATCGAAAATGTTAAGAATATTTTTAAAAATATTCTAATTTTTTACGACATACAAAGCCATTAATGAAAAATGAGGGTCAGGAAATATTACCGAGGACGTCTTTTACCTTTGATTCTAGCCTTGTACGTGTGTATTTGGTAAACTTTTCCACTCACAAATTATATACATTTTGTTTTCTTGATCGAGCCTCTTTAATATTGTATATATTTATAGATATATACAAATTATATATAAAGATAGTACTGCATATTTCTTTTATTTATTATTTTGGAAAAAAAAAACTTGAGAAGTATGCGGTACTATCTTTTAGAAAACTTTTTTAAGATATTTAATTTTGAAATCTAATAATTATTTCTTTTCATATTTAAGATTATAAATTTTAATTTATTTATTATTTTGATATTTTAGTTATTTTTTTCTTAAGGAAAAATCGTAATTTTATTAAAAGAAACAAAATTACATGTTGCATCAGCGGGTAATAGGCATGAACGACTAGTCGAGACTGGTGCTCATAAAAACAAGCAAGTAAAAACTAATATACAATGCTCCCATTATTTTTTCCACCTTCCACCAACCCCCTTGTGATGACGTGGGGGAGACAAGTGCAAGTGCGAGCTGATTTTCAACTGTGGCTGCTCCAACTTCCTTGTCCGAGTCTGATGTTTCTGATGAATGTTTCCTTTTGTTCCCACTGCTGTCGAGTACAACTGGTTCCTGTGTGGGCGGGTCCTATTGTGTTTGTAGATCAAATGGGTCCAGTGTGTCTTTGGCTTGTGCATCCGGGACAATTGTTGACTGATTGTTCCCCTCTGATGTGGGTGCATCTGCTTCTTCTTCTATCTCCTCTTCTGGTTCACAAGGGGGATATTGCCAACCTTTGGGTGCTTTTCCGGTCCTCTTCTTTCTTCGGTTATCTCTCTTTGCTTCAGGACAGGTATTTTGTAGGTGATCAGTTTGTCTGCAGATTCTACATCTAAAAGATGTGTTCTCATAATCTATATGTTGCAGCCATTTCTGTTGTTTATGTGTCAGCTGTATGCATTCTGGTAGTCCTTTGCTGAGTTCTACCTCAACACAGATACGTGCGAAGGTGAAGATTCTCTCCTCCAACCGTTGTGTATTTGTTTTAATGTATCGCCCAAGCATATTCCCAATGCCTTGTAGGATGCTGTCATTCCAGAAATGTAGCGGGAGGTTATATATCCTGATCCAAACTAGCATCCTAGAGACAATCATAGTGTTGGCATCAAATTCTAGGAACCAAGGGGTGATGTAAAGTCCGGTAGATCCCTAAAACCATGGACCCTCCTGCAGGATGTAGTCTCTGATTTCTGAGTGTTATAATTTTACTATGAAGAAGCCTTTTGAACAGAGGTGTATTTCGCATTCCGTAGTCCAGTTCTTAAATATCCATTGGAAGAGGTCCATGGTTTGGGCCCGAAGCTGTTGAAGCGACATATAAGTGCTTGTGCCTGATATGTATTTCGATGTTCATCAATCTTAGGTAAGTCTATAACCAGTTCAGGTGTGTGATTCAGTTGTTATACAATGTAGGGCTTGGGGGCATTGCTTGCTGGTTCTGTAGGGGCAATTGGTTTGTTCCCTTGCAGAATGTTCTTGAAGGAGGCTCTTGTATTGTGATCTTGATTAGAGGTGCTGCCTCCCCCAGTTCCCCCAATGATTTTAGCTTTTTCCCGATCCCCTGCTCCTCCTTCTCGCAGCCGGAGGTTGAGGATGATGGTAGCACCAGATGGTATATTGTGATCCTTTATGGATCTGTGGTTTTGTAGTACTCTGCCTTCATGAATTAGTAACTTTAATGGTATATGGTATCTCTGAGCTTGTGTAATGTGCATTTTAAGATCAGACACTAGCTCTATATTTTCTGTCCATATAACCAGATTTTCCCCAATAGGTGTTTTAATAAAAATTTGAAAAAAATTAAGATTTACTTGTGCTATGACGCCTGTTGCGTTGTGTTCACCCGCCTGAGTCGATGCAGGTTCAAACCGCAATATAGATGTTGGGTCAGTCTGTACAGAGGGGTACCATATATGTCATGGTAGTCCGATTATGGATTGTCTGCACTCTGTTCGAAACAAAACTTCTGTATAGGATTTGAGCGGGCAGATACAACGTCGAGAGTAACCCCAAACTAGTCGTGGAGTGTATCCCTACAAATCCGTTAGCAAGTGACAGAAAAGTGGGTAGGGAAGACTGTAGCCAGTAAGTTTCAAGGATAGCTGTACTGGTCCATTCAAAGACGCCGAGATCCTTCCACGACATCCAGGTGCTGCTGATCACCAAAGTTGATTGCCCCTTTTCTTGGAGGTCCGAATATGTATTCCCACGGCCTCTAGCCACCGGTGAGGATGTGTAGGAACAGTGCAGGAGGCATGGGTTTCATGGCCACAGAGTGTTGTTTGGTTTGGGTAGCCGACGCAGCAAGAAAACATGACCAAAGCAACCAGAGATGGTCGGGAATGTGCAGGGGCGATGGCCCCAACAACATACAAGAGATTCTCGTTGGTATTCAGTGCATAAGGTGTCACCGCATAGTTGCAGGTCACCCTAGCTCTGGAAACCCTAGCGACGCTCACCATTGTTCTCCCAGATTATCTAATTAATTATTTAATTTCATATTTAACATTTTGAATTCTAATTTATTTATTATTTTGACTTTCTATTTTAGTTTTTTTTGTAAGCTTGGTAGTTCTTTATTTTTCATTCATTTTCTAATCAATATACATCCAGATTTATCATTTTGGTGGCCTCAACTCGCCTTGGACGGGAAACCAGGTCTATTGGCCACCTGATGGCGTGGTATGCCATCCAAAAAGATAATGTCTTAAGTCTGTTATACCAAGCAAACATGGCTTGAATATTTCCACTTACACAGTGTTTTCCAACTTGACTATCATATCTACTAGACGCTTGAAATGTAAAAGCTATCTGCATATATATATTATGAAAAAAACATAATTAACCAGTCATGAACTATTCAACCTCATTTGGGACCGAGGCCGACTCCATAGGTGCTGGGTCTTGATCCGACGTACCAGCCTACTCGAATGGTTTGGATATGCACAAGATGTGGTGCTCAATACAGTCGAGGCGCCCATCTTATTTTTTGAGCTGAAACTTAATCTTGTCGAATTCAGTCTTATAATCCGAGAAGTCCTAGGCTAGGCCACTAAGCTCATTACGATATGCTCTAAAGCCTTACCGAGAATAATTTTTTTAGACCAGTAAAGGAAAAGGGTCTGTCTGAATTGTGTGAGTCTGCCTCTAGTCTAGCCCGGGTCCAGAATTATACCTCACCACTCATCGGTGGCCATCTCAGTCTCCGCGTGATTGTTTATGTCGACCTCCCACTTCTCGATAAGCTCTTGTATCTCCTCAGCAGTATTTTCATGGTACACTGCTGCTAGCTCCTGAATTACGTCAATGGTCGGCCTACAACCTCGTGGCTTTCTCTGGGGAGATCTAGGCTGAACTTTTATGGCCTTCTCCTTGTCATTTCTGCCACGACTGCGACCGACATGGCTTTTGGAACGACCACGGACAACTGGGCTTCGGGAGCGAGCCATCCCACGAGCCATCCCACCGTTTTGAAATAGGTAACTTGTCCAGTCAATCATGCAGAGGCGTAATTATATATAATTCAAACAGGAAGAAGACTAAGCATTACTATTAACAGACCGGAACTACCCTGCACTTTCATCTCATGGCTTCGACCCAAATCTTCCCTACGCAGACCCTTCTATCTCATCCCTTGCTCTTTCTCCCCCACCCACTGACTCCTATGGTAGCTAGTCCCCCAACACATACTCCCAGTCCCAGAATCTCTTGCTTTCTTAACCTCTATGATAATAGAGGGTGTCAATGCATTTTTCATGAGGTTGGGAAGAATTTACTCTCCCCATCTCCCTGTGCACATAGCTCCAAAAACCCGGGTTGTAATTGGTTTGCTGAGACCATACTCTATCCTCATCCCTGAACTTATCCCCGATCTGATACACATAAAAGGTTTCCATATGCCTCACAAAGGCTCCCTGGGGGTGACCCTTACCCAATTATGCTGCATGCAGAGCCCAAACACCATTCCTAAAGTAACCCAGAGGAAGAGCCCTAGCGTAAACCCATCCCTTCCCTAGACTGCAATGGAATAATTCCTCTTGCCCTTAGACCACATGGAGCTAAACCAGTCCCTCTTGTTCCCATGAGGCTCCCAAACCTCCCTACCAGACTCCATACACTTAACCATGGCGTGCATAGAATGGAAAGAACGAGGTACATACCCAAAATTTGTTGAGGAGGGCGAGCGATGGAGGTCTCCTGTTTCGTGGTCACGCCTGCACCCGAGCTTGCCTTCACAATGAGATCCCCACCCCGCCTTCCTCCTCCCTATTTTAATTCCCCTGTGCGAGCCTCCGTCTCGCCACCTCACCTTAGCCTGCATGCAGAAGTATCGCCTGCCACCCTTGCCACTCATGCGAAGGGTGGTGGGCTTCATCCCTGATGCATCTGTCATAAATTCTGTTGGGAGGGTAGATCCTCCACATAACACCTCGATCGAGGGTGACCTCTTATTTTAGTTATCATCTATCTGATTAATTATTTAATTTCTTCAGGTTATCTAATCTAAGAATTATTTAATTAATTTATAATATTTCTCTAAGGCTTACTTGATAGAATTATATTATTTGGTACGCACTTATACATCACTTAGCTAACTAGTCTCATGATAAGTAGAGTTCCGCCCAAAAGTTTAGATAAACTAACTATTATACACAATACACAATTCTCTTCCAGAAAAAGAAGGTATTGTCAATTTCTTTTATTTAGTATTTTGGAAACAAATAAAAATAACAATTAAGCTATATATATATATTATTTATTTATTTTTTCCGAGAAAAAAATCAAACTTTTTATATATCAGATAAAAAGTTACATCATATATGCCACAACATTCCATTTGTTTTTTCATCGCCCTTGAGGGCCATACTACATGTCCCCAAAAAATACTGATATACACAATATAAGAAACACCAACACTCATAAGTGTCACAACAAGCAACCAAAAAATCAGCCATCAAAATGAACTATCCATGAACAACTGGGCCTCGCATATGGGAAAAAATCCCGAATACTGCCATAAAGTATATAGGACCTATCTCATAATATACAAAAAATATATAAAAGTTTCCCAAAAATTATGTAGATAGATACTCTAGAAGATAAAAATTGTGTGTTGGAGAAAATATAAAAAATATAAGTCAAGATAGACCCTGATTAATAAGGTCTAATGTCTGACACACTCACAACACCATCATCTTTCTTCGTTATGTACCAAGCCTCCAAATCCCGTTGTATGTCGTCCTTAGAAAGATTGTCAGCTGCCCTGCTTCATTCCTTGTAAATATGACATACATAAATAAGTACAAAAGTCAATTTTAGAGCATGTATCTCTTCAAGGATAGGAAGTGACAACATATTTTGACATCTTTGTGCATTGTTGAACCAATTTATGACATTCATATAATCAACAAATATTTGAGCCAAATCAATACCCAAATGGATGCGCTAACATAAAAGAAGTTTTAGAGCAAAGAGTTCAGAATAGTTGTTTGTGCCACTACCAATACCCACTGATGCAACCAAAGAACAATTCAGATTTTTATGAATAACCACATCTTAATTGGTTGTCGGATGCCCCATCAAAATATGCCCATGAGATTTCATAGTTTAGTTTTTCAATGCAAATGTGTCTAGGCATTTTTTTATGATCAGAGGAAGGAAGAAATGAGAAGATCGAAGCACATTCAGGAGAAAATATTGATGGGGAAGTAGTAATGTCCTGAAAATTCCCTTTATTCCAAGCCAACCAGATGCCCACGAGATGATTAGAGTAGTGTTTCTGAAATTTGCATCATTGTTAGTTAGCCACCATTGATTCCAAGCCTCCCCGTAATTTTCTCCATTCTAAACAGATCTGATATTGATAAGGGACAGTGTAAAATCCCAAGCTTTTTTTGTGAAGTGGAAATCCAGAAAGAGATGATCAAAGGATTCATTTGCATCCTTGCATAGAATACACCAACCAAGCCCAAGTACAAATCTCTTATGTATTGAATCCCATGTGGGCACTTTGTTCCTTAGGATGCACCAAAAGAAAAGTCTAGTTTTTGTAGGGAAATCCATCTTCCATAACAGCTTGCACCACCATTCTTGAGCAGCCCACTCCCTTCTCTTCATTAAGTGTTCATAGCCCACTTTTGGCGAATATTGACCTGACTTTTCATTAACCCACCATAATGTGTCAGGGTAGTATTTTAACCAGACTCTTGAGCGGGTTAATTCTCGGGTATAGACATCTCATTCCTGCCTCCATTGTTGACCAATTTGGAGATCGTCAATTGATTTCCAGGCCTGTTGCCAAATAGTAGTATCTTCCTGATTTGCGTTTTGGTATAACAAAAAGACCCCTTTTTGATGCAGTGTATCAACAAGTCCTCTAGAAAGGATAAACAACTCATTTCATCCAACCCATGGATCCATCCCAATCCTACATTTTTCCCCATTTCCAACCCGCCAGGCCAAGCCTTCTTCCACTAACCCAAATGATATTCTAATAGCCTTCCAAATAACTGATGATTTTATGAATCCTTTTTTGAGCTATTGAATCCATTATTCCATAGGAATAAGATCTATGTATTTTCTTTTAACCATATTCGTCCAAAGATTGTCTTTCGTCAGCAATCTCCATCCTAATTTTGCAGGTAGGGAAGTGGCAAAATAACCTAAATTCTTTATTCCCCAACCACCCCATTGCTTTTGTCTTGTAATTTTATCCCAAGCCACCCAAGGGAATACCATATTTTATTTCTTTCTAGCCCATTAAAAATCACTGCATATGCTCCAGATTTTGTTTAGAATTCCTTTAGGAACCCTTGAAAGGGAAATCCAGTAAACCAGAATTTCCAACAACATTGATTTTATGAGCACCAACCTCCAAAACCTGGAAAGCCATTTGTAGCTCCAGAGATTAATGCAATTCCCAATTTTTGATAATAACCAAGAACAATCCTATTTCCTATAAGATTCAGGTTTCAAATAGAATCCCATATATTTTAGTCTTTCCCCCATCATGAATTGAGCAAAAGGGAGGACAATTGAAACCCATGCAAGTTTTGGTCCCAAGATACCCTCATATGTCAAGGATGATTTTTGGATTTTTATAACCATTTTTGTTTCCTTCATGAACATGTCCAAAATAATTTTAATCTGAAGCACCTCCTCCCGATTTCTATTACTAAACAATAATATATCGTCCACAAATAGCAAATGGGAAATATACAAGTTTGTTGCAAATTCTATACCTTTTATCTTTGCTCTTTTCTTAGCTAAATGCATAAGCTGACTTAGACCTTCAACAAGTAAAACACACAAGAGATGGGAGAGAGGGCACCCTTCTGAGTCCCATCTGACTATGGAAAATGGGGAACCTGCCCCATTAATAATAATTGCGAAAGACACATTAGTAATACAACCCATGATCCAGTTTAAAAAGTCAATTCTGAATCCCAAGTGAGTCAACAAAGTCTCAAATATAACCAATTGATTCAGTCATAATATTTGGATAGATCAATTTTAACTATCACACATTTATTTCTTGAACACGTAATGCTATGTATAGTTTCTTGGGCCACCCCAATGGATTCATGAATCTTCCTTCCATCCAGAAATCCAAATTGTTGTTTAGAATTATTACAAGACAATAAAGGTTTTAGTCTGATTGCAATAATTTTTGCGATAATTTTGTATATCCAATTACACAATGAAATAGGCCTGAAATCATCAGAGGAAGAAGTGAGATCATATGTGGGAATGAGGGCCATGAATGTTGAGTTGAAGGGATCATGAATAGTTCCATTTATTCTGGACTCTCCCACCACATCAGCAATGACACCCCCCATCAATTCAAAAAAATGTTGAAAAAATTCCACAGTCCAACCATCCGGCCCAAGGCTTTTGTCTTTATGCATAGCTTTAAGGAAATGTTTGAATTCTTTAATCGTAAAAAGAGTCATAGGGTGTTCATTTTCCCCCTCATCGTCATACCTGGGAAACAATTGTGCCACTCTAATCAATTCCCCAATCGTGGCACCCTCCTGGACACCAAAAGGGACTTGAAATGATTTTTACCCATATTGGATAATTCATTAAATTATTTAATGACACCACCCCCAAGATTTTCCAGTTCTGAGATAGTATTTGTGTTTTTCCTCCCCTTAGCATAGTTTTGAAAGAATTTTGTGTTTTCATCCCCAACTGGGAGCAATATTGCACGACTCTTTAAATGCCACTATTCTTCATTGTCCAACAATATTTTCTTCCTCCTCATTTCCAGAGACTTGATCCGATCCCTCTTCTCCTCATCCACATAGCCTTCTAACCCTTAAATTCCAATTGTTCTAACTCCTCTCCTATAGCCTGAAGAAGCATTGAGTTTTTTTTTGTCTTCTCTTTTTCCCAAAGGATTGTTGCCTTTTTGAGGCTTTTCAGGTTGTTTAAAAAATACTGAGCTTGGGAGGCATTTTCAGCACGATCCATAGGCCTCCATGTTTCAATAACCAACATATTATAGTCCACTTCCTTTAGCCATCCCACATTAAACTTGAAAGGGGAACCCAATTTCTTATTGGGTCCAACCAACTCCAGCAAGCTGCAAGATACGGGAGTGATTTGATTCCCCCCAGAGCCCACCCATTGTCTAAACCCCAGTATTTGGCTAGCAAGTTCTTCATTTAGCAGAAATCAATCCAATATTTTTTCCACACGAGCCTCCCCCACTCTCTTATTCCTCCATGTAGGAGATATTTTAATAAAGTTTGAATCAATAAGGCGACCATCCCCTAGTTTTCTTAAGAAAAAATCAGCTAAAGGATCAGCACGAGCCATAGGCCCCCAAGTTTCTGACATCCCTAGAGAGAAATTAAGGTCTCCACCCACCACCAAATTTGGATCTTGCACAAATGATTTTGTTAGAAGGTTATTCCAGAAATCCACCCGCTCCATACAAAGGCCCACATATGTTCACAATGGTGATTTCAGTGCCTAATTCCATAGAAAAGACCTCTACACCAATAATCATCTAATATGTATAGGAATTATTAAGCTTTATTACACTGTTTTTTTAAACCAACCACCAATCCACCCAACTTACCTCTGACATCAACAATCACAAAATTCCAGCTCGAAATAATTTTCACAAGTATATCTGTGACCAGGTCACCCTGGTCCATGGTCTCTTGAAGCAATAACACATCAGGGAAATAGTTTAGGAGAAGATATTTTAAAGCTAGTTTTTTAGGGACACAGGATAAACCTCTACAATTAAAACACAACACAATAATTTAGAAACAATGAAAGGGGTATGCACTACTCTAAGCACCCCTTTCAGGGAGATTTTCTTTCCATCTGCAATATCTAACATGGCCCTAATTGTTTCTTTGGAGAGATCAATTTTACGACCCCTTATCCACTTAGATTTATCCATGATATTATTCCTCCCCAAACCATGATAGGTCTCAACCTCCATCAATTTTTTTTCTCGGGGTCTCAGGTTATAAGGGATAGTGTCAATAATGAGTTTTGGTATTGTAGTTATAATACTATCCATAGCCAGTGAGAGGTTACTAATGCATAGAGACTCATTTCCATTTTTCCTAGAAGGACCAGGTGTCTTCATAGCATTAATTAACTGATCAAGAGAATTTACAATAGAAGGTGAGAAGCAAGGAGCAGTACCCGCCAAATCCAATGAAAGATCAACAGGAGCTTGGATGTCCCGCACTTGATTTATATCACCCTCAGGGATGATATCCTATTGATGAATAGGGACCTCCATCCTTTCCATCGACAATTACCCCTCCTCTTGTTGAATGTTCACTTCCTCCCCCTGAACTTGATTTCCCCCAATCACCTTCTGGGCCACCTGATCCACTCAGGCCCGAAAGCCATTCTCATTCTCGCCCTTTTGTCTATGCCTTCAATTGAAAGCAAGGGGGAAACCCCTGGCCAACTGACCATGTTTGTGACACCGATGGCATTGGAATGTAAGGTGTTCGTAATATATCAATTGTAATATTAACGACCTTCCAGATGTAACAAGATTTTTGCAATCAAACCCTCCCTAGGGGTGAGGCAAACCAAAATGCAGGCAATTTTCCATGCTCTTGTTTCCATGAAGGACATATCCACATCCAAAAAAGTGCCAAGGATATTCCCAATAGCTCGAAACACATCCATAGTCCAAAAATGTGGTGGAAATGCAGGAAGACGAACCCACACCGGGATTTTGTCCAGTCTTTCCTGGTTAGAATAAAGCATCGCCGTCCACCATTTAAAAAGAATCAGAGCTATGCCAAAACCCCAATTTCAATCTAAAACTTGAGCATCAACCCTTCGATAAAGTTATAACTTCCACTTCCTTGTCTGGTGCCTCTCCCCAAGTGCTCTCAATCCATTGAGATAGAGACTCCGCCGAGAAAAAAATTCCTCGTGCTTTGCCCACTAGAATGCATTCTCAAGCAACCATCACACTGTCAATATGAATATTGACCCCAAAAACCAAATTAGGGAATTCCAATATTTCCTTTATCACCTTCCCTTTTTTACGTTTTGTCCCCGTAAGACCTCCCGATTGAACCGATATATTTGTAGGCTGAAACGAATTGTTGATGCTTCCTCTATTTAATTTGGACCCAAAACCCCTCTCCCCAGCTCCAAACCTGCTACAATGCCACAAAAAATGTTAGGGATCCTTCTTGTGCCCTTCATACTTCCTCAAGAGATTAACCTCCTTCTCTGTCACTTTCCTTTTTCTTTTTCCCCAAGAATCCCTTTGATACCACCAATTTCCCAACTATATCCCCTGACACCTATCCATAGAAAATGATACCAAAACCCTCCTGAGTCCCCCATGCGACCCCATTTACCCCTTCCCGAGCCTGCTCTATCTCCACAAAATGAGGAAACGATCCAAGCTTGATACCTAGAAGCGATTTTTCAAGAGCCCCCGACTAAGTACCTAGACCAGGCTTCCCCAACATCTCAACTTTGTCCCCATGAGTAAAAAAAGATTTTAAACCCTCCTTCGAGCCTAAACCCATGCCATGCACAATATCCTCCAAGCACCCAGATGGAAAAACAGAGATAACCGACTTTGACAAAGAAGTTAAACTTACTTGAGGACATTCAGAGAACCCGACAGTTCTAACTTCCAAAAATATCGCTTCATGTTGACCCTCTGGTAGTTTTTTGTTAGGTCCAGAGAACCGTCTTGGCACGACCGAGTCAGCATCATCTGAAGGACTAAAGCCCTCCACCGAAATCCAAATCAACTTACCCACACTCCCCCTTCAAACAGGAAACCTAGGTGGAAGATCCACCTTAGCCAGATTCCGCTTTGTTGGCTCCATCCCCCGAACTGACAGAATATCCTCCACTTCTGGATCCAGGCCAACAAACTCACTTGGTTTAACCATATTGCTGATCTTGAGACCCAAAAAACAAACTCCAAAACCGGTAATACCATCAATGCACGGTAAAAACAGTCTGGCTGTGAACCCATGACCGTAACCACCCAAGTAAACACCGAGCCCAGTAGAACAAACAATCACAATGAACAGAATAACCCAGATAAGTAGGAACTATAACCACCCGTGAATAACCCGTGAGTTCGCAACACAGTAGTCACAAGAATCTCCTTCATGTAAACACTTACACCCGACAAAAATACAAGTCTTTTGGCAGTACGAAAACGAGCACAGGAAAACCAAAAACCATTGAATGAGGAGAAAAGCACTTGACACCAACACCATTCCTGGAGCATCATCCAAAGCTTCCAAGTGTAGTCATTGGGATGCCAAATGGTAGTAGCCCTCCACCATTTGTTAAGCACATGCCCCTCCACCAACCTTCCATGTGCGCGCTCTTCACAATAAAAAAACTAACGAGGGTTTTGCCCCATGATCGCCATCCAGCTAGAAATATTTTATGAGTGAATATTTTTTTATTAAATTAGACAATTTACAAAATGAAAACATTAAATATTTTTGTGTGAGGGGTTATAGGTCTCAATTTTTTCCCTCGAAGAGGGTGGTATTAAGGCTCTCATGCACGACAGGTAATATGATTGACATGCTTGCAAATAGAATGGTGTAGGGGATGGCGAACCTGAGTATGAGAGCCATGCTCTCCAGCTACACCGATCACATCCAAGCATGGCATCCTCTCTACTCTCAGCCTCACGCTCACCTACCCTCATCATATCACTTTAAATGTGGGAAATTGGTAGTAACAAGATTTCAGTATGAAATTCCCTTTGTTCACAACTTTCACCCATCAAAAACTATTATGGCTTCTCTCTCTCATGGAGGATTGGTTACGAAACACAATGACTGTAACATATATAAGGCACATTGCATCCATGAGAACATAACTTGGGATTTTAGTGGCTCTGTTAAAATTTGTGCCATGACATACACTTGTCCTTTTGCGGTTTTTTCACATTGTGGTTTTCTCTCCCATATATTTGATCCTCTCACATATTCATCCCTTTATAAATATATGGGCTTAGTTTCTGGGTGGTAGATTCTAAGCATTTCTCGTGTGAATGTGGAAGGGATCTAACTGTCGCATTACTCCTGGATGACAAGGTGGGAGTCTAGAGTCTTAAAGGAAGGTCTATATTTAGAATGCCTTACATCACAATTTAGTTCTTATCTACCATCTACTGGTTTATCTATGTCATATCTCCTTTGTAGTCCTTCCAGTCCCTACAGGTGTCAATGTTCTTTGTGCAGTTTCTCCACAACACAACAACAAGTCCCTCTTTTTAGTTGGCTACTGTGCTTCCCACCTCGTCACCCCAAATATCTTATTCTGCGGGTATTTATTTCAACTTTCCTATATTGGTCTTTGGCGTTTGGTACCTTGGTTCATTTTCTAGCTGGTTATGATATAGTCAAGGGTTTGGTTCTTGTCAAAACTACCCTAAGTTTTTGGCCTTAATTTTTTTTTATCCTTCACGAAATTTGTTCCTTTGGGAGGTATGGTGTAGTCAATTTGATCCTTATTATTTTGTGTCATACCCTATACTAAAAAATAGTTCTTTTTTACTTTTATGGTCGATGATGCCTTTATTATCCTCAATTTCACTCTAGTAACATTGTTTGTTCGTCGTTGTATCTTATGTGTCTCTCCTTTGTTTGTCCATAGTCCTAGTTTCTGTCTATACATGCCCCCCAGACAATGTCTGCCCAACCATCATGGTGGCACTTTAGGCTCATCCTCTTCTCGTCGTCAATGTCTCTTTAGTTGGGATTCAATGTCTCACCACTTCGATTCGATTCCCTCTAAAGTGAGAAGTGAAATTATTCACTTAGAGGCAGAGTTTGGGGATCGATTATATTTTCATGACTTTGAAATCAGAGGAAACTGCCTCAGATGGATTCCTGATTGAGGATAATTTAGAAAGAGGAGGCTCCACCTCCTTCACACATTGTCTATACACTATCATCCATAAATCTTGCTTTTAAGGTAATTCATGACAAAATAGTCAACAATTATCAGTTATTTGTAGGGTAGGAGGAAATCAAGAGAATTATCGAGGACATTCGATACAATTTGGATGATATTGTGGCTAGGTTGACACAAATAGAGCATTTTTTGGTGTCTAACTCAGATACCGAGTCTAATACATAGCTTGAAGCATCATCAGTCATCAACACTCCAGCTAGTATCTTTCTCCAAGGAAACTCTACTCCACTCTCTCTTGTTTCCATCTTGGATTAAAAACTTCTCATGGTTTTTGTACTTATTTTTTGCAAACTAGTTGCTACTGGTTTTTATGGTCTAGTTCGTCAGCACAGGTTATTAGCATGTCATTCTCAAACACCAGTTTTTTGTATATTTGACTCACAATACAATGCAAGCAATGTAATTTTACATGGGTAATGGGCACACCAATGCTTATTATGTCTTTAAACAAGCCTGATCTTTCGAGTATTGTCCTCTTTAAGTTTTTGAACATGCCTCTAGGAAGTAAATTTTTGGTACCTAAGGTCTTTACAAATAGTAATGGTCAACTTTTTGTCTTCAATGTTGGAAATATGGGATCTGAGAGTGCCTTTTGATGAAAAGGAGCTATCAATGTAATATCAATTATTAGTAATGGAATTATATTTACGAATATTACAAAACAAAAATATAGGTCTCACTTTTTTATATGTTTATAAAAATAAAACTTTTTATTTTTATTTTTTTAGAAGGAAAAGATTCAATAGAGTGCCTTTATAAAGAGAAAATGAAAAATGAATAGATGAATAGAGAAGAGAATTAAGAATTGTAAACTTATATATATTTTAAAGTTAATATTTTTGTTTCTAAAATTATTAGTAAAAAAAATTAATTAGAATTAGATTAATTAAATTTAAAATTTTAATAATAGCACATAATTAATTATTATGATTTTTTTTTATTTTTATTTTTAATGAATTTTTAAAAATTTAAAAAATAGTTAGGGGTGGCAAGAGGTGAGGAGTCATTTATGACCCCTAAGAAATAAAAGTCTTAGAGTATTTATGGAGCTTGGGAAAATGACAAATAATCAACTAGAAACCTATGGTTTACTCCAAGGTATTATTCTCGTCAAGAAAATTTAGGTCTCCTCTCATTGTGTTGGGTAACTCTCTTTTAATAATTCAATATTTAGTTAAAATATCTTCACTTAGAGACAAGGTTCTAGATAATCTCCTAAAATGAATTAAGAAGGTATGAAAAGATATCCAAAAAATGACTTTCAAGCACATTCTAATGGACAATATCTCGGAAGGAGATAAATGTGCCAACCAAAGTTGTAATTTGAAGTTTCGAGAGTTGATGGTTAATGGCCAATTAATACCATCCTCCATCCCTTAGTGGATTAAGCATGAATACTATGTTCAAGTATCAATCCAACAACTCTATTGTCAAGTGTTCAAACCTTAATGATCTAGTGGATTCGATGAAATATGTTGTAATCAAAGATTATATTTTGAAGTAGGCTATATGTATTGCAAGTTTTGTCTAATTTTAGGGCTCTATTAGAAGGTATTCATCTCCAAAGACTTGCTTAGTATCAATTGTATTCCTCTTCAGAGGATAATTTTGGTTCAAGAGTTTGTAGATGATACTAAAAATGGAAGAAAATCATAATTTAACTCCTAATGTGAAATTGTGGTCAAGACAAAGATTTTACAATTAATACAGATATTCTCATTACAATAATAATAATAATAATCATAATAATAATAATAATAATAATAATAACAACAACAACAACAACAACTTTGTTTTGAATTATTTCTTAAACTTTCAAATAAAATTAAAATGAAAAAAATATTTAATTAATTTATTTTCCCATACATCATACAAATCATATTTTTTATTTAAAAAAAATACATAGAAAAAATTACTTATAAAATATGTTTTAGTGTTTAACTAAGATATCATCATCTTAAATGTTTTTCAAAACTTCTAGTAACATTGAACGTGTGTAAATTGTTGGTTGCAATTTGTATATACTATTCTTGTGATATGCATATTTGTGAAAGTTGAAGATAATTTATATCTTGATTTTAGTAGGAATGTGCAAGTTGAGAGTGAAATCAAAGAGGTTTGTATTTTGTTTTTGGAATTATGATAAATTTTTAAATAAGATAGATTTAATTTTTTGATGAGCTACAAAGTTGATATCTTTTTGCCACTAAAATCATTCTTTTTGTCTTAGTTTATTCTTCCTTCTTGACTTTTTGAATCATTAAAAGGTATCTTTTGTGATATTCGAGACTGCTTGTTATAACTTTTTCATCTCTTGTTTAGATTAGAATCATGGCGTGTTTTAAGAGAAGTTGTCAAGTCTACCTGTTATAGACATATGTGATTGATTGTGATGTGTGTAATAAAATGGATTTTGACTTTGGTTATAATTTTTTTTTAGCTGTAGGTATATAGTTATCAAGGCATACTATTATTAAGTTACAATGTAAAGACATGTGGGAAGCGAACATGCTAGTAGTTTGGAACTTGATATATGAAGCCTCTTGTTTTGGAAAGAAAGGAACCACCTTCCCCTTTTAGTACAAAGATACCTTATCAGAACTGCACATGTACATGTATACCACTTTTCAAGGGCTAATAGGGCCAACTTGAAGAGAAAAATTCCATTTTACTGTTGCAGAGAAATATTATGGTTACAAGGCATCCTAACTTTACACATGAATCTTAGAGTCGGTTTGAGGAAGGTGAAACATGTTTAAATGTGAGACCAAATAAGAGGTTATTCTGTGTCTTAGCGCACAACACTTGTGGCTATACCATAGGATCACACAACCAACACGATTATAACCTTGCTCACGAGGAGCATCGTCTCCCATGGCAACATGAATATGTTTAGTTGCCTTCTTTTCTTTACTATAACGAAACAATTGATCATTTGCTTATTTTGTAATCTGGCCAGTCCACAGACATAGAGAAATCTCGATATGTTTGGATGATAACTCCCCTCGTTACACACACACACACTCACTCACTTCTATGTAGTAGTTACCAATTTGTGCTTGATAATATAAAGTTTGTGTATTATTATGTAATTTAATTGGAGCTATTTCCTATGTATGAAGTTAGATTACAATATTTTAGAATCACAAGCACGGGCCAACCTTGAAGAAGGGCACACTCAAGGTAAGGCTTTGTGGTGTTAGTCATTTTATTTCATTTTGGTATAATAGTTTAATGATTTATTCAATTGATGGTGTATATTCATGTAGTTTAGCTTTGTTTTAATATTTTTGTACATGTGTTTTAATTCTAGAATCCAACTTGTTATAACAAATGCTAGCATACAAGTTTATTATAAGTTGTGTGTGCTTTTATTTTCATGAATGAGAGCAACAATAGTTTTAAATTCATTGCGTTAAAGCTTGTTGTTGGGGAATGAGACCTGTAGCTGACTACTGCAGGATCGAACAATCACCAAACTATGGTAAGAAAATGATATGGAATTGGCATGCTACAAAATTTCCTGAATTAGTCCTACCCTGTGACATAGAGCTAGGAACCCAAGGAAAGGGCCCCAAGTGCATGAGGCACCATTTAGCTAAGTTGTGGGAAATTCTTAGGAATATTCCTCATCCAAGATCATGCTCCATAGGTTTTCTTACCTATTTTAGTAACTTAGGTCATTTAGGATAAGTGAGGAACCTAGTTCATGTGTACATTACATGGAGTACCTCGCAAATTTAGAAACCCTGGGTTGAAAAAATAAATGAACATTGTACCTTGAAACTCCATTAAAATTGAAGACATATAAACATACTGTCAATTTCATACTTAAGTTTTCTATCATATATCATGTTTTTTTTACATTTAAAAATACCTTAAATAATATTTTCAAACATCTTTTATGCCACATATATATGTTTTTATTATCTTTATTTTAACTAATTTAAAATTTAACAAATGATAAAAAAATGTTAGATTTATATTCAAATACTTATTTTTACAATGATACATAATATTCCAAGCCAATTTAAGAGTGTATTAATAAAATTTAATATTCCAAATTACAAACTATATGGGACAAATTATTGATAATTTAGATTACCTTTGCATTATTAAACATGCAACCTTCTTTGATACCTTATTTCTTAAAAAATGAGGATCTTCACATAAGATAGTTTTGAGTTCTACTCATATATAATGTAATATGAGTAAATTTTTTTATTTTGTAATCTTAAAATTAATTGAGATAAAATTTAAATTGCAAATAAACATCACATAAATATTTATAAAAACATTGAATCAATTTATTAACTAATTTTTTTTGTATATATAAACATTAAAATATTGTACAACTCAAGTTTGTGTGAGGAAGATGTGTTGCTGAACTGTTTGGTTGAAGAAGAATTTAAGGAAGTGATGAATGACTTCCACAAAGGAGATTGTGGGGGCCACCTATATTGGAAAACCATGACCAATAAAATATTGAGAGTGAGATATTATTGGTCGACACTTCTTGCATATGTCTACAAAAAAGTAATGAGTTGCCACGAATGTCAAGTTTTTTAGGGTAAGAGAAAGCTTCTCCCATTACCTCTTCAACCTATTTCAATACATGCACCATTTCAGCAGTGGGGCCTAGATTTCATAGGCAAGATTCACCCAACATCATCCACACAACACAAGTGGATATTGACAACCACATATTACTTTACAAAGTGGATCGAAGTGATCCCGACCGGGCAAGCAACAAATTCTGTCATCATTTAATTTTTAGAAACTAATATTTTGTCCTGTTTTGGTTGTCCTGCTAAGATCATCATACATAACGCGACAACATTCAAGTATAAGAAGATGACTAAGTTTTGTGACAGCTATAACATTAAGTTGGGACATTATACAACCTAGTATCCGCAAGGTAATGGATTGGCGTAGTCCTCTAATAAATCCTTGATCACTATCATTAAGAAATTGTTAGAGGAAAATAAAAAGAATTGGCATAAGAAGCCGATTAATTCATTGTGGGTAGCCAGGGTAAGTAGTAAGAATTCTATTGGCATGTCTCCTTTTCAAGTTGTGTATGGTTTCGATACTGTGTTTCCTTCATCACTAGCAGTCCCGGTAAAGAAATTGTTGCAAGAAGCAGGGACTAAGGAAAATAACATGCAACGCCAAATTAATCAAATGATACACCTTCAGTAGATAATAGATGAAGTATTTCAGAGTACTTGAAAACTACATGACAGGATAAAGAAGTTCTATGACCAGAAAACAAAGGAAGACAACTTCAAAGTTGGAGATGTAGTACTCCGTTGGGATGCCATAAATGAGGATAAGGGTAAGCATAGAAAATTTGAGAATTTATGGAAACGCCCATATCATATTTCTGCTTGTTGGGGACATAATTCTTATTTTCTTGAAGAGATGAATGGACAAGAACGTTTAGGAGGACTAGTCAATGGTAGGCTCCTAAAGCACTATCTTTTCTGAAGCACATTTTTCATTCAGTTTTCCATTTCATTGTAAATATCAATTAAATTTTCTGCAAGTGTGAAGTAGAGATCACTGGAGTTCGAAGCCTGAAGTGAAGGCCATGGAGCTTCACTGGATTTTTTCCATTTTCAAAAGTTCAATTTTCAGTCAAGTCAGTATTGAGTCAAGTTTCAGTCATTTGATTTTGTTTTGAGTCAGCCTATTTCTTCTGAGTTATCAGTTTTTAATCATGTTTATTAGTTTGAGTTTTTTGACCATATTGGCCCAATGGATAAAGCACTGATCTGAAAAATCCAGTGTTATGTGGTTCTTGACACCTCTTTCAGAGCTATCATCCCCAATAAGGCCAATGTTAGTGCCATTATTTGCATCCTGCCATCAGTGATCAAAATCCACTTTTCATATCATTTTAGGAGTCGCACTTAGAAATTTTTATTCATTCCACTAGGTCATGCAAAAAATTAGTCACTGATGGTAGCCCTAGTACAAAAACATCACTCTTCCTCAAATTTGATTACTTGCTAGCATATTTTCATACCTTGCTGACTATATACCATTCATAAAGTCAATATTAGTCATGTCATCTTGAAATCCAGTCCTTCAAGGTCTCATTAGGTCTTCTAAGGTTTTTCAAGGTAGCCATTAGGTCATTAGGGTTTCCAAGGTCCAATAAAATTTCATCTCCTGTGCATAAGACCAATGAGTAAAGGGTGATCCAATAAACATCTATTCACCATATGAAGATGATTTGAAACAAAAATTCTTGTTTCAACATGTAATTTTAGTTCTAAGATGTAATATTTTTTATTTTTCACTATGTAATTTTATGTCTTTCAAAATGTAATAATTTCACCATCTGAAGCTGCTAACTTAGTGTTTCAAAGATGCCAAAGCACTAAAAAGTCAAATTCAAAGAAGTCTCAAAGGTCATCAGAAGATCAAATTGCCAAAGGCAAGGGTCCCAAGGCCCAAATCATCAATTCCATGAAGTACAAAACCACCAAGACATCCCATTCAAACTCATTTGCACATCCAAAGGTCAAGTTTGCACTCCCTTAGCTCGAAAAAGTCGAATTGCAAAGTCAGAGGAAAATTTTTTCTTGACGTTGCACTTAGGAGAGTGGTGCTGTGCATTGGAGAGAGGCATTGCTCTTAGAGCATTTGGTGCTTCCTTTTTTACCTCAAGTACTTCACTCCTAGGCAAGGCGCTGCGCTTTTTCCCAGTGCGCTGCACTTATGCCCAAAAAGCTCTAGAAGCCACAAAACACCCTCAAGCTCTTCCAAATTTTTAGCATAAGCTTGTTTCCTCCTTTATCAAGTAAGTAATACAAAATCATTACCTACTTTCTTTCCTAAATGTCATTTTTATAGTGTTTCTCTTCATGAGAAAAAATTGACTAAGTGTCTAGTGGAAAACCCTAGTGTCACTCCCTACCCATAAACCCTACAACACCTTCTAACATCACTATTAAACCCATCCATACCCCTACACTACTCTTTCCTAATCCATAAACCCATTCTCTATAAAACCCTGAGTCCTAGGCCCCTGAAATTCCTAGGCAACCACTACCGCAAACCTGTAATCCAATTATCATTTTCAACTCCCTAAGTATATTGACCTCCTATCACCCCCCAAAATTCCATAACCCCTTCCGTCATCTCCCTAAGTTTTCCTACCTGAATCCCTACTCCCTAAACCTATCCCCATTCCCATTTCCTCCCCTAGGGTTTCTAAACCAAGGCACCATGGAAGAAGATAGAGACTATATGGAAGAGGAGGAAGATAGATTTGAGGACGAGGATAGACAACAGAGAAGGCCACACAAAGGAGGGAGAATCCTAAGTCTAGAGCCCACCAACACTAGATAACTAATAGCCTCACTAATGGTATTTTCATGCTTTCAGTATGTTGGTTGCCTTGAGTTTTGTAACATGATTGAAAGGGTACAACATCACCCTGTTTTGAGCAGACTCTTCAATGTAAACCTCAAAGACAATTAAGTAACCCTAGTAGGTGTGAATTTCATAATGTATACATCCATCATTGCTGCTGCCACAGGGATTCCAAACATGGGTGAGAGGTGGTTCAAATCCAAAGATTTGGAGGATCAATACTATGAGCCATTCATGAAACCAATCTACAAAAATGAGAGGAAGAGGGTATTTACTTTCAGCTATATTCTTAATAGGCATGCACCCATGATGAAGATCATCATGAAATATTTCTCTTGTGAAGGGAAGTTCTATAGAATTTACACTTATCACATTAGATTGCTCATGCACGTTACAATATTTAAATTGCTCGATATCCCATACTATATTTTCAGGAGCATAGACAAAATGGCATACATAATGAAAAAGAAAGAGTTTAACTAGCAAATGAATAGTCTTTTCCACCACTCCTTGATCAAAATAATTTTCCTCCATTGGCTTAACTAGTTGAACATTTCATGGGACACATTCATAGCAAATGACATCTTCACTGCTCCAAAAGTTCCACATGCTGAAGATGTTCCTTCTTCATATCACCCTACTACATCTATACCTCCATCTCAGCCCACATTGCCTACCATTTCATCACCTCAGACCACTTCACCAACTCCATCACCATCACCACCATCATCACCATTTCATGAGTAGGATAAGTCACCTAGAAGAGTTGAGGTCAGCAAGCCTAAAGAGGCTGAATGGAGCATAATGGCCAATAAATATTTGAGAGGGCATAGGCAGGTGTTTGTCCCACAGATTGTGGGAGGGGCCCTTCCTTCTTCATCAACAAAGAAAGTACGAAAGGGAAAACAAAAAATGGCAGAGGAAGATGTACATGAGGCAACCATTCATGATTAGGATGACCTCCATGAAACAGAGACTAATTTTGATCTTGTTGATTTAGATGATGAGTATGATGATGAGGCATCCAAAATGATTATCAAGCAGAAGGATGCCCAAATTAGTGAGCTTCTGACCAACTTAGAGAGATCTAAGTTTGTCATTGCATACTATGAGCAAGAAAATGAACAACTAAAGACCAAGCATGCCATTATGGAGATTTAGCCTCTCAAGACAAAAAGAGAAGAAAACAAGGCAAAGGCCTTGCTTGATGATGCCTATGAAATGTATGGTGAAACCAATGAGGTAGAAGAACAAGTGCCAAGAAGAAGACCTAGGACTAAAGGGATGAAAAAAGCTTTAAAACTAGAGAAGCAAAAGGAGGCTGAACTTGCTAATGAGCTTACACTGGATGAACAATTTTCCATGATTGTCAATGAGAACTGGGAGCAATGGTTTGACAGGGCCAACCAGCATCTTGAGAAGCTCTTGGAGAATAAAAAAAAGGATAATGACATATTGAGAAAGAGGGCCAAGCATTACTTCAAGAAAAACCAAATTGCAAGCTCAAAGCTACAAAAGGCCAAATCAAGAATTGAAACCCTAACTAAGAAAAATGAAGGGGACAAGCTTAATATTCTTGTTGAGGCATCTCTCATAGCCCAGTACACCTCATAATCATCCCACAACAAAAAAATTAAAGAAATGTGGGCAAATTTTGAAAATTTTGGAAATTTTGGAGTTTTTGGTAGCTTTTCCTAGGGACCTCCAATGGAGAAACTGAAACCACCATTGGATTCAAAAGGCCAAATTCAGTAAAAAAAACCACTTTAAATTTTTTTTTTGGGTCAAAGAGGCAGTCAAAAGGTCAAAAAACACTCAAAAAATGACCTTTCTGCCCTATTTTTTAGGCTTATGCTGTGTTTTTGACTTGTCTTGGGAGAATGAAGTTTTGGAGGGTCAAACCTTGACCATTTTAGAAACTATGCATAGATCTAGAAACAAGACAAGACATGATTTCCAATGAGTTATCCTAAGCTCAATTTGGACACCTAGAACCCCCTCAAAAGTGAATCTGAAGATGGTGATGCGCTTAGGACAATGGCACTGTGCTTTTGACACATTTTCTCAGTTTGATGATATTTTTCAATCTTCTCAATTGTTTTCCAATTTGACCATGGTCAAATGAGATTTTTACCAATGTAAATAATGAATGTAAAAGTAATTATGACGTGGTTGAATTACCTAGGGGTAACTAAATTAGGTGAAATTTTTTGATGACATGTAATAAATCAGTTTGCAAAAAGTAAGGGATGAGTTGGTCTGACCTTCCTACACTCTAGGTATTCAACTCAGTTTTTGGTGGAACACCTCCTCAACTTAGGAATTCGACCCCTAAGGCTGGGAGAGGTTGTTTGAGGTCTATATCATGTAATTTTTGACTCATTTCATAGGTTGGATGTTGATGCATTGATCAAAGACTCTAGTGTAATCTATTTGGCAGCAAATTAATGAAAAGGTTGTAGCTATTTATTTGGGATACCTGTGGTATGGAAATTTAACATTTTTCTTCTTATGTCTCATTATGTATGAATGTTTTGTTTCATGATTCATTTCATTTCTATGATATGTTGGTTTTCAAGTTGATTAGCAGAATTCATATCTCATGCTCTGCCTTTGGGAAAACCTTTATAGTTTGTTCATCTTCATCAGTTTAGAAAGAATTCATGCTTAGCCTTGATCTTTCTAGATCCTCACCTGTCTGATCCATCCTACTCAAGAAACCCTAAAGTGTTAGGTTTTCTACCTAGCTTGCCCCATTGAATCTCTACAACCCTAATCCTATTTGCCCTGACCTAGCCTCTTTGACCTAATTCACCCATCCAACAACTCAAATCAAACAAAGAAAACCCTGCACTCATACCTAGCCTAAAACCCTAATTCATCCAACCCTCTTGGCTGTGACTTTGTGGAGAGAGCCCTCTCCGGCTTTGGTAGGGCTAGCTACTAGGCTAAAATATTGGTTTGTGGTTTCCTCCGTTTGGACTTTTTTTCAGCCTTAGAGATCTGGTGGAGTGATAACATACACTACCACTAATTCTCTATATTGGTTTCTATCTTGTACAATTCTCTAGTATATAAAGCTTAAAAATACATTTACACATTTGCAAAAATAATTGTGCTTCATCCTTGCATAAAAATACAATTAACAACGCACAATATCATATTATTTCTTACACTCCCTCTTCATGAAAAATGCTGCCTTTAACGTTCAATATTACTTTATTATAAAACTAGTTCTTGTTTACATTATTTTTCAATTATGTTATAAACAATTTATTGTAAGCCAAAGCCATTAAAAAACTATATGTTACATTAAAATAAATCAACACTTCTATCAATTTTATTACTTTTTAAATGTTAGATTTAATGAAATTTTGTATTTTTCTTCCTCTATAGATGACAATGCAACACCATGTTATTTCGAATTACTCAATGAGATCGCTCTCAATGCAGAATTATAATTATATATATGTTCACCCAACCTAATGATATTATGTGAATGTAACCGACATAATACCTTTGCACCTACCATATTCTAACCCTAGATTTAATGTTCTCATAATGTATAACAATGTTCCCTTTTAAAGTTGCGTAATGACTTAGATTAGTTTTGGTATATAACCTTACACTATGCTAACTACAATGTCTACATCAATTCCAATGATAGTGATAAATTAAATAAATCAGGCTTCCAATAAATTATTTCCCTTCTTCATCTTTGTTTAGCTCCATGAGAGCGTTCATAAGGTTGCATTCCATCTTTTTCGACCTCTTCACTAGTTCAAGAGAATTTATATAATATAGATAAATCACCTAAAATTTTACTAGAATTTTAAAATGTGCAATCTCAAATGTATACTACACATCTTATCTCAATAATATAAGCATATTTTCATGGCATCTTATCATTATAAACTCATAATCATACATAATGAGAAAAAGTTAAGGTATGCAATCTCAAATGTTCAAATTTTATTTTAATAATACAAGTATGTTTTTATGGCATCTTATTATGATAAACACATAATTATACATAATGAAGAGAAAAGATTTATCAAATAAAATTTGATTCACACGTGAATTTCAACAAGTTTGTACAGAAAGTGGTATACTTGTCCAATACCAGTTGAAATGCACAAAGGCAAGTAATAGCCTACAGCAAGAACACAAAAATTACAAAGTAGTTCAATTATTCTTGATTTCAAAGTTGGATTAACTAGGAGCATTAATGACAGTCAACACATAAAGGCTAGTAACAACTCATAAGTGAAAAAAAAAACATTGCCACGTGGCCTCCCATAATCTTCAATGTAATGGCCAATATTTCTTTATTTGTTTTCCATCCATTATACAAATCATAATTTTTATTTAAAAAAGACATGGAAATAATTACTTATAAAAATATGTTTGTTTAACAAAATCTATGATATCATCAACTTAAATATTTTTCAAAACTTCTAATAACAAAGAAAGTGGTTAAATTGTTGGTTGCAATTTGTATATACTATTCTTGTGATATGCATATTTGTGAAAGTTGAAGATTATTTATATCTTGAATTTAGTAAGAATGGTTAAGTTGATAATGGAATCAAAGAGGCTTGTATTTTGTTTTCGGAATTATGATTAATTTTTAAATAAGATAGATTTAATTTATTGATAAGCTGCAAAATTGACATCTTTTTGCCATTAAAACCATTCTTTTTGTCTTAGTTTATTCTTCCTTGTCGACTTAATGAATCATTAAAATGTGTTTTTTTTTATCTTCGAGATTAAGGTATAATGTTTTTTTTATATACCTTTTTCATTTCTGGTTTAGATTAGAATTAAAGCACGTTTTAAGAGAAGTTATCAAGTATAACTATTATATACATATGTGATTGATTGTGATGTGTGTAATAAAATTGACTAACTTTGGTTACAAAAGGTTTTTAGCCGCATGTATATAGTTATCAAGGCATGCTATTTCCAAGTTACAATGTAAATACATGTGGGAAGCGAACATGTTAGTAGTTTGCAACTTGATACATGAAACCTCTTGTTTTGGAAAGAGTGGAACCACCTTCTCCTTTCAATACAAAGATACCTCATCAGAACCACAAAGGTACATGTGTACCACTTTTCAAGGGCTAACAGGGCCAACTTGATGAGAAAAATTCCTTTGGATTGTTAGAGAGAAATATTACAATTACAAGGCATCCTAACCGGGCACAAGAATCTCACAGTCAGTTTGAGGAAGGGGCAACATGGTTACATGCAAGACCAAATCAGAGGTTCCTATGTGTCTTAGTGAAAAATACTTATTGCTATGCCATAGGATCACACAACCAACATGATTATAACCTTGCTCATGAGGAGAATCGTCTCCCATGGCAACATAAATATGTTTAATTATCTTATTGTCTTTACAGTAATGAAACAGTTGATCATTTCCTTGTTTTGTAAACTAACCAATCGACATAGGGAGAGGAATATCGATATGTTTGAATGATAAATCCCCTCGTTATATATATATATATATATATATATATAGACACACACACACACTTCTCTATATACATGTAATTTTAGAATCACAAGCATATGTTGACCTTAAGGAAGGGCCCACTCAAGGTAAGGCTTTGTGTTGTTAGTCGTTTTGTTTCATTTGGGTATAATAGTTTAATGATTTATACAATTGATGGTGTATATTCACATATCTTAGCTTTGTTTTAATATTTATGTGCATGTGTTTTAATTCTAGATTCCGACTTGTTATAAAAAATGCTAGCATATAAGTTTACCATAAGTTGCGTGTGCTTTTATTTTCACCAATGATAACATCAATAGTTTTAAATTTATTGCATTAAATCTTGCTGTTGGGGAATGAGAACTGTAGCAGACTACTGCAGGATCGAACTATCACCAAACTATGGTAAACAACTGCTACAAAATTGGCATGTTACAAAATTTCCTGAATTAGTCCTACCCAGTGACATATAGTTAGGCACCCAAGGAAAAGGCCCCAGGTACATGAGGCACCATTTAGCTAAGTTGTGGACAATTCGTAGGACTATTCCTCATCCAAGATCGTGCCCGATAGGTTTTCTTTCCTGTTTTAGTAGCCCAGGCCATTTAGGATAAGTGAGGGACCTACTTCATTTGTATATTGCATGGAGTACCTCCCAAGTTTATAAACCTTGGGTTGAAAAAATAAATGAACATTGGACCTTGAAGCTCCATTGAAATCAAAGACATATAAACACACTGTTAATTTCTTACTTAAATTTCTATCAGATACCATGTTGTTTTTACATCTAAAAACACCTTAAATATTATTTTCAAATATCTTTTATGCCACATATATGTTTTTATATCTTTATTTTAACTAATTTAAAATGTTAAAAAATTATCAAAATTGGGCAGTTTTGTATTCAAATACTTATATTTACATTGATACATAATATTCCAAGCCAAAGCCAATTTAAGAGTGGATTAATACAATTTAATATTCTCAATTACAACCTATGTGGAACAAATTATTGATTAGATTACCTTTGCACTATTAAACATGCAACCTTCTCTGATATCGTCTTTCTTAAAAAATGAGAATCTTTACATAAGATAACTTTGAATTCTACTCATATATTTGAATTCGAATCATATATAATGTAATATGAGTAAATATGTTTATTTTGTAATCTTAAAACTAATTGAGGTACAAATTAAAATGCAAATAGACATCACATAAATGTGTTGAGCAATATTTATAAAAATAGCGAATCAATTTATTAACTAATTTTTTATTTTTTTAAATATAAACATTAAAATAATGTACAACTCAACTTTGTGTGAGTAATTCTAAGGCTTCCATATAAAGGGGTACATGTTTTTGGTCTTTTAATTCAAAAAATACTAAAAAATTATTTGGTTTACTATATTTTTCTAATAAATTTACAACTCTTTAACTCATTTTGTTATTGTTCTCACAAGTTCATGCTCCTCTCTTTCTACATTGTCACATTTTCTAATTTTATGTTTATATCGATTATGTTGGGTGTGGAGCTTGATTATCTTGTTTATTTTGCATCACAGTGTTGGACTCTTGTACCTTAATGGGGCGGCAACGCCGCCCGTAATTAAACGCTGCCTAGGGGGTTCATGAGGGGGCAGCTGCGACTTTATGGAGCCCCCCCTTGGCGGGGGGTTTCGGGGGCAACGCCCCTGAAGCTAAAAACAAATGTAAAATTGCCTTGTAAAAGTATAGTAATTTTCTAATCAATCTGGGTTGTTCATTAGACAGATGATCTGACGGTAGAAGTTATGTTTAGTTTAGGGTTTTTTGCCCTAGAAAGAAACCCCTTGCTTTGTATGAGGGTATTGTATTACGACTGTGTATTGTATGTGTATTCTTAGAGCGAGAACAGATAGGGATACTGTGAAAGAGAACAGAGGATATTACAACAGATCTGCTGTAGGTTGTGTCTTTTCATTTTACTGGATAATAGAAAGGAAGGATTGGCTGTTCAGAGTGGACGTAGCCCAAACTGGGTGAACCATGTATATCTGTGTCTCTTTGGTTTTATGTGTTTTGTGTGATTGTGTTTTCTGCATATTTTATGTGTCGCATTGCTCTGTAATATATAATTTTCTAACAACTAGTATCAGAGCCAAAGGTCTATTTGGCTGATAAACTCGCAGGAAATAAGGGTTCTTGGTTCAAGTGGGAGCAATGGCGAAAGATGGTAAGTTTAGGGTCGAGAAATTTAACGGCCAAAACTTCCCGCTGTGGAAGATGCATATGGAAGATTATCTGTATCAGAAATATTTGTACCTACCATTGAGCAGAAAAACAAAGAAGTCGACGACTATGACAAATGCAGAATGGGAGATTCTCGATAGAAAGGCACTTGGAACAGTACGGTTGTGCCTCGCGGCGTCAGTAGCCTTCAATATTTCGAAGGAAACAACAACAGAGGGTTTGATTAAGGCATTGGCGAAACTATATGAAAAACCCTCGGCCTCAAACAAGGTATTTCTTATGAAACATTTATTTAATATGAAGATGTCGAAAGGTGGATCTATTGCAGATCATTTAAATGATTTTAATACAGTTACCAGTCAGTTAAGTTGTGTAGGGGTAAAATTTGATGATGAAATTAGAGCTCTGTTATTTTTGTGCTCATTGCTAGAAAGTTGGAATGGTTTAGTTATGGCCATTAGTAACTCTATCTCTGGATCTAGTACTGTAAAGTTTGATGATGTTGTCGGTGCTATCCTTAGTGAGGAAATGTGATGGAAAAACTCCGGTGAGACATCGGGTAATGCTTTGAGTGCAGAGTCCCGGGGAAGAAAAATTGAAAGAGGAAAGAGCTCAAGATATCGCAGTAAATCAAGGAAAGACAGATCCAAGTCTAGATCGGGGATAGTGTGCTAGAAATGTGGAAAGAAAGGACACCTGAAGAAAGACTGTAGATCTCGGAAGGGAAAAGAAGGAGACGCACAACAAGAAAACAATCATGAAGAAAATATGATACGTGATGTGTTACAAGATGCTTTGATTCTTTCTTTCGAAAATGTTAGTGATTCCTGGGTGGTAGATTCAGGGGCCTCATTCCATGCCACAGCTGATAGGAAATATTTTCATGACTATGTTCAAGGAGATTTTGGACAAGTTCGTTTGGGTGATGATAAACCTTGTAAAATTGTTGGAATGGGTAAAGTTCTTGTAAAACAACATAATGGAAACCAATGGCTATTAAAGGAGGTAAGGCATGTTCCAGATCTGAAGAAAAACCTGATTTCAACAGGGCAGTTAGGCAGTGAAGGTTGTGTGACAACTTTCACAGATAAAACTTGGAAGGTCACCAAAGGAGCCCTGGTAATAGCAAAAGGCGAAAAGGTTGGTACATTGTATTTATGAAATGGTATTTCTAACTCTGTTAATGCTTTAATTTCCAAAGGAGAAGATGCAGCATTATGGCATCATAGGCTTGGACACATGAGTGAAAAGGGGATGAAGATTCTTCACTCAAGAAATTTGTTGCTGGGTTTGAAGAATGTTGATTTGGATTTAGGTGAGAATCGCATTTATGGAAAACAGAAGAGAGTCAGATTTCTCAGAGTTGGGAAAGAAAAGAAGAGCGAAAAATTAGAGCTTGTGCATACAGATGTATGGGGACCTGCTAAGGTATCATCTCTCGGTGGCTCTCGTTATTATGTTACTTTTATTTATGATGCAACTATAAAGAATTGGATTTTTTGTATTGGGAATAAATCTATTGTATTTGATACTTTCAAGAAATGGAAAGCTTTGGTTGAGATTGAGACATGAAAGAAGTTGAAGTGTCTCAGATCAGACAATGGAGGTGAATATTGCAGCAAAGACTTTGATAGGTACTGTTCAGAGCATGGAATTCATAGAGAGAAGATAGTTCCAAGAACACCACAAGAAAATGGTGTGTCAGAAAGGATGAACAGAACAATCATGGAGCGTGCAAGGTGCATGAGATTGCATGTAGGATTGCCTTTACAATTTTGGGCAGATGCTGTAGATACTGCTGTTTATCTCATAAACAGAGGGCCTTCAAATTCCTTGGATGATGGTATTGCAGAGGAAGCATGGCCAGTTAAAAAAGTAAACTACTATTTTTTAAAACCTTTTGGCTATGAGGCCTTTGTCCATATTAATAAAGAAAATAGAACAAAGCTTGAGGAAAAATCAAAGAAATGTACCTTTATTAGATATGGTCTTAATGATTTTGGTTATCGCTTATATGATTATGAAAATCACAAAATCATTAGGAGTAGAGATGTAATATTCAATGAATAGGTATTGTATAAGGATTAGTTGCAGGAAAAGAAATAGGAAAAATAAACAAGGAATACATAGTTCTTGATGATATCACTAAAAAAGTAAAGGTGCCTGAAAATAATAATAATCAACAACCACAACAACAACAACCACCACAACAACAACAACATGCACCTCAAACACCTAAAAGTGGTGTTAGAAGATCTACCAGGATAAGTAGACCCCCTGAACGATACTCTCCTTCATTATATTATTTATTGTTGACTGATTCTAGTGAACCTGAATGTTATGAAGAAGCAATGCAGGTTGAAAGCAGGAATAAGTGGGAGCTAGCCATGGAAGAAGATATGGACTCCTTAATACATAACTAGACTTGGGACTTATTCAGGTTGCTTGCAGGTAAAACAACATTGCAAAATAAATGGGTTTACAGGCTGAAGGAAGAAGATGGAGGGAAACATAGGTACAAAGCTAGACTTGTGGTGAAGGGGTTTGCACAGAATAAAGGTATTGATTTTGATGAAATATTTTCTCCTGTTGTTAAGATGAATTCAATCAGAACTATTTTAAGTCTTGTAGCAGCGAAAGATTTGCATCTTGAACAGTTAGATGTAAAGACAACATTTCTCCATGAAGATTTGGAGGAAGAGATCTATATGCAACAACCAGAAGGATATGAGGTCATAGGGAAGGAAAAATTAGTGTGCAGGCTAAATAATTAGAGCTTGTATGGTTTAAAATAGGCTCCAAGGCAGTGGTATCTAAAATTTGACAGGTTTATGTCTGAACACGGTTATACTAGATGTCACTTTGATCATTGTGTTTATCTGAAAAAGAAAAATGATGACAACTATATTATATTGTTATTGTATGTAGATGAATTGCTTGTTGCAGGGTCTAACATGCAGGAAATAAATGTGCTCAAAAGAAAATTGGAAAATTCATTTGCAATGAAGGATTTGAGAGCTGCAAAAAAAATCCTTAGTATGAGAATAACTAGAGATAGGAAAAATCACAAATTAGAACTGTCTCAGAATGAATACATACAAAAGGTGTTGAGAATATTTAATATGCAGAATGCAAAACTAGTTAGTACACCTTTTGTTAGCCATTTCAAACTTAGTAAGGAGATGTGCCCCAAGACCTAAGACGAAATGGACTATATGTCTAAAGTTCCATATGCATCAGCAGTTGGAAGCTTAATGTATGCAATGGTCTACACAAGGCCTGATATTGCACATGCAGTGGGAGTTGTAAGCAGGTACATGAACAATCCAGGAAAAGAACATTGGACGACAGTGAAATAGATTCTCATATATTTGAGAGGAACCACAAGTCAAACATTATGCTTTGGTGGTTCAAACATTGCTCTACAGGGATATGTTGATGCAGATATGGCAAGTGACAGAGACAACAGGAGGAGCACTACAGGATATGTATTTACTGTAGGTGGAACATCTGTCAGTTGGGTTTCAAAAATCCAAAGTGTTGTTACACTTTCAACAACATAAGCAGAGTATGTTGCTGCTACAAAGGCTAGTAAATAAATGATTTGGTTATAAAGGTTTATGGATGAATTGGGTAAGAAGCATGATATGGGCACATTATACAGTGATAGCCAAAGTTCCATTCATCTTGCAAAGAACTCAACATTTCATTCTAGGACTAAACACATACATCTCAAGTACCATTTCAAATCGTCAGTATTGGAAGATGGACAATTGAAGCTAGAAAAGATACACACTAGCCAGAATCTTGCAGATATGCTAACAAAAGTTGTAACCAGGGAGACACTGAGATTATGCTCAGTTTCAATTGGTCTTCAAGGATGACGATGAAGATGAGAAACAACCAGGTCCAAAGAGGATTCATTGTCTAGAAAATGAAGCAGTGGTGGAGTTGCTACAATCAGTCTCCAAGTGGGAGATTGTTGGGTGTGGAGCCTGATTATATTGTTTAATTTGTATCACAACATTGGACCCCTGTACCTTAATGGGGCGACAACGCTGCCCGTAATTAAACACTGCCTGGGGGGTCCACAGGGAGGGGGGGTTGGCTGCGACTTTATGGAGCCCCCCCTTGGCGGTGGGTTTTGGGGGCAGCGCCCCTGAAGCTAAAAACATATGTAAATTTTCCTTGTAAAAGTATAGTAATTTTCTAGTCAATCTGGGCCGTTCATTAGGTGGATGATTTGACGGTAGAAGTTATGTAATTTTGCAACTTGATCCATTGCCTAAAAGACATAAAATTTGACTTGCAAATTTTCCATAAACCTTCATGTTTGTAATTCATATCACTAATATGATTAAGTGGGTAGATTTGATGCATAAACTTGGAGGTAGGTGCATCAATATTGCTTTTGATGATGAATTATTTGAATGGTGATCTCAGTAAGTCATAGGCATTGATGACTACCCATTATTTTAGCTTAGATTTCAAGGGATACTAGGAGCCACTGCTACCTCCATATACCACTTGGGGACATATCAACAAGTGAAATCTTTTTAAAATTCCAAGATATTTAATTTTTATTGTTTATAAAATTTATGAAAATGGAAAAGGTAAAAAAAAATGTTCATTTTTGGTAGCAATGGGAGGTATTCCCACATGCCAAGGGGTCTCCTAAAGCGACCTTGAAAAATTATGGAAATCAAAATAAAATAAATTTTATTTTTTGGATTCATGTAGGCTGAAAAGGAACAAGTCAACCCCACCATGAAAGGGTATGTACCTTAGGGTAAATGCAACCATTTGACTTGTATATATACACATGATGTGACACTTCATTTGTCTCACTCACTCATCATCTATGTTATGTAGAAGACACTTGTGGGAGCAAAAACGTGGTGAAATGGAAAAAACATTAGACTTGGTTTTTGGCACAAATTTCTAGACATTTTATTGTAAACTTGGTTGAAGAAGAATTTTTACTAGAAGAAGAGTTGAAGTGTTTTCTCCCAAGTTTGGGTTTCCTGGGGAAAATATGTTGTCTTTATTGCGCATGGTTCTCTTTATGATATTTTTATTATTATTGATTTCCGATGTACTACTACTGAGATTTTCTATGTATAATTGGTTTATGATATGTTAACAGTGCTAGATACCACCAACATACAGGAGGTCCCACCAATGTGAAGTCCCAATTAGACCTCACACCATTTGGAGGAGGAGACCCATACAGAGTATCGACCCGACCACCATAACTATAAGGTTCTTCTTGGTTTCAATGGATAACATAAGAGATTATATACATAAACCTTAAATAAGCAAGTAAGTTGACATTGTGAAACACCAATTGCAATGTGTAAAATGAAACCTTCACGAGTGGGAGACAAAAAAGGAGTCTCTAGAAGGAAGTAATAGTACTAAACTAAGAGAGACACACGAGGGCATAAAAAGTTTCATTAGTGAAATAATTCACATATCGATTGTAAAGAGAATACAACACACATTCATCATGATAAGTGACAAAGCCACCATAATAGTTAAATTTCTCTAGTACATATGAACACAACATATATTGTAAACATCCCATGAATAGTCCTAAAACATTGTGACACATGCATGAAAATGTGTTGGCTCATTGAATTCAATTAGGTGAAAGATCCAAACACATAGTTATAATTATGACACACTAGTTCCATTAGTGGAACATTGAGTCACTTTTTGCTTCTCCAAAGAATAGTTTTCTCTCCTATGCAAAGTAGAGAAGCCAAGACTAGCACTCCAACGCTGAAGCCTCCAAAAGCCCCCTTTTTTGAATTATGAGGTTGCTTTTATAATAAGTGGAATGAATTTTCAAATCCCCATGAATCTTGAATTACCCTCATGAATCTAGGACTTCCAAACAACTCTTGAACTTCTAATGACTATTGGACTTCTCCTAAAGACATTTTTTTCCATATATGACTAAGTGACTTTTCATATTCCACATATGACTCTTGGACTTCCACACCTTACATTTTTCCCTTTTCGTGAGAATACATCATTACATTCCACATGATGATGCAGAATGAAACATGGGCACACATTGACTATTATGATGACACTGGTAAAAATTACAACTTGACAATGATGACATGAACTTCATGATGAGGTGTCAATGCAAAGTTGTCTTCCTTGCTACTTCATCTTGCATTCTCGATAATAGATCTGATATATGCTTTATTGTCATGAAAGGTCAACTTTGTTGCTTGTATTCACCCTCCAAAGGGTCTTTGATCAATATCTGAATCCTGTGAATCATCATGCAATGTATTTTTTTGTCTCGATCCATCATATGCTTCATGTCTTTATGATTGTTAATTTTTTTCCTCTTCACTGCGGGTGTTTCTTTATGATTTCTTGTTGTGTAACCAGCTCCAAAAATAGAAGAAAAGAGATATCAACGCCTTGGAAATAAGCCACTTCGAGGGGGCAACCTCCAATACATTACATGAATGAACAATTCTTGGATGATACAATTCACAAAACCTCCTTTCTATATATAGGAGTCCATGGGGCCATAATGTAATCCTAGTGGGCCTCAATGTAATCCTAGCCGACCTAACAATAATAATTTAAGGGCACAATAATAACAAAATGGGGGTTACAAGGGTACAATAATAACAATAAAGGGGGTTACACTAACAACAATAAGGGACTATACTAGTAATATAGGGACCTAACATGCCCCTCTCCTTCAAAAAAGTGTTGTCCTCAACGCTTGAGTAGCTCTGGGTGCTTCTGTATAAAATTCTCATCCTCCCATGTAGAATCTTCAGTGGGTAAGTTCTTCCACTTGATGAGATACTCTGAAATTGATCGATTCCATAGTTGTCGAGTTCTTGTTTTCGTGACCGCTTCAGGTTCCAATATGATTTTTCATTCCTCATCAAGTTCTGGCAATATTGTTTGAACTGGAAGATTTTCACCTATAACCTTCTTTAAGCATGAAACATGGAAAACTGGATGTACTCGCGAAGAAGCAGGAAGCTCCAATTTGTATACCATAGTACCAATCTTTTGCAACACCTTGTAAGGACCATAGTACTTTGGTGATAATTTATTATCCTTCTTAGCTTGCTTGAGGGACATTTGTTTGTATGGTTGTAGCCGTAAAAATACCCAATCTCCTACATCAAAACTTCTCTCATTGCGATGTTGATCTGCCTATTGTTTCATTCGATTTTGTGCCAAATTCAGGTTATCCTTTAAGAGTTGGAGAACTTCTTGCTGATGCTCGATGTGATCTTCCACTGCTTGAACCTTCAGATTTTCCCTTAAAGATGATGTGATGGATGGTGGATGATATCCATAAAGTGCCATAAATGGGGTCATTTTTGCTGCAGTATGGAAGGAAGTGTTATACCACCATTCAGCAAGAGGTAACCACTTGACCCATTGTGTTTGTTTATCAGATACAAAACAACGAAGATATCCTTCCAAACATTTATTTACTATCTCAGTTTGACCATCGGATTGAGGATGATAAGATGAGCTATGAGCTAATTGAGTACCCAAACAAGAAAATAACTACGTCCAAAAATTTCCAGTAAAAATGGGATCTCTATCGCTCACAATAACCCTTGGGCTTCCATGTAGCTTTTGAATTTTGTCCATAAATGTAGTAGCAACTCTACTTGCTTTAAATGGATGAGATAATGCACAAAAGTGTGCATACTTTGTAAGTCTATTGACTACCACCATGATGACACTCTTTCCTTTGGACTTAGGTAAACCTGTGATAAAATCCATTTAAATCTCCTCCCAACGTTGACTTGGAATGGATAAAGGTTGTAGAAGTATTGGGGCTTAATTGTCTCAACTTTATTCTGCTGGCAAACCAAACATTCCGCCACAAACTTTTGAATATCAGATTTAAGGCCATCCCACAAAAACTCTTTCTTCACCCTGTGGTAAGTTTTTAAAAATCCTGAGTGTCCTCCTAAAGGAGAAGTGTGCAATTCCAGAAGAATCTTTTATTTTAGTTGGGAATTCTTACAAAGATATAAGCGATCTTTGTACCATAAGGAATCATTTTTCCAACCAAATGTATCAGATGTACTAGGATCTTGCTGCAACTTTTGAATGAGTGTCCATACATCTTTGTCCTTCTTCCATTCATCTCTTGCTTCAGTTATCCAATCTGGTTGGATAATAGAAATGGCACAAAACAATGCTTCCACCTCTTCAGTCTTTCTTGAGAGTGCATATGCAACAACATTAAGCTTTCCTTTTTTCTAGATTATTTCAAAGTCATAACCCAACATCTTTGTGACCCATTTTTGCTGCTCTTCTGAAGCTAGTCTTTGTTCCAAAGTGTTTAAGACTATCATGATCAGTTTTTACCTTGAAGTGTCTTCCCATTAGGTAAGTTCGCCATTTCTTTAGTGCATGCAGTATTGCTAACATTCCTTCTCATAAATAGGTTTCTGTAAATACTTTCCTTTGATTGGACGACTTTCAAAAGCAATGGGTCTTCCTTCCTGCATTAAAACCGCACCAATTCCATTTCCTGAGGCATCACATTCCACAATAAAGGTTTTTGTGAAGTCTGGCGTAGCTAAGGCCGGTGCTAGGCACATTGCCTCTTTAAGATGTTCAAAGGCCTTAGTTGCTTCAGGAGTCCATGAAAATGCATCTTTCTTCAATAATGTTGTTAGAGGTGCTGCTATTCTCCCATAATTCTTAACAAACTTGCGATGATACCCTGTTAACCCGAGAAATCCTCGCAACTGCTTTATGGTTGTGGGGACTTTCCATTCCTTAATGGCTTTAATTTTGTTAGGGTCTACCTTAACACCCTCGTGAGATACAATATGACCAAGATATTCCACCTCTTGTACTCCAAAGAAACATTTGGATGTTTTTGCATATAATTGTTTCTCCTGCAATAGTTTGAGCACCCTGTCAACATGTTCAACATGATCCTTCAAAGACCTGCTGTAGATTAGTATATCATCAAAAAATACTAGCACAAATTTTCTAAGGAAGGGTTTGAAAATGGAATTCATCAACCCTTAAAATGTAGAAGGTGCATTGGTAAGGCCAAAAGGCATGACCAAAAATTCATAATGACCCTCATGAGTTCGAAATGTTTTTTTTGGAATATCTTCAGTCTTCATTCTAATTTGATGATATCCTGAACGAAGATCCAACTTGGTAAAATAAATTGCTCCATGTAATTCATCCAATAATTCATCAATCACACGAATGGGAAATTTATCTTTAATGGTGAGCTTATTGAGCTCCCTATAATCCGGACACATTCGCCATGATCCATCCTTCTTGTGTACCAATACTACGGGAGCAGAGAAAGAACTTTGACTAGGTTGAATTATACTCGCCTCTAACATTTCTGCAATCATACGTTCAATTTCACTCTTTTAGACATAAGGATATCTATAAGGCCTGATGTTTGGAGGAACACTTCCTGGAATCAAATGAATAGCATGATCATGATCACGAATAGGTGGGAGTCCTTTGGGAGTTTCAAACACCTTGGAATGATTGTCCAAGACTTGTTGGAGATCTGCGGAAATAGATGATTTTGATGTTGGAACTTCTAGTGAGCATAATTGTGCAATTACACCTCGTTGTTCTTTCTTTAGAAGCTTTGTCATGACATTAGAGCTTATTATCTTTCCCGGCTTCCTTGCAATACCCCGTAATTCGACTTCCTTTCCTTCTGAAAAAAATTTCAAGAAAAGTTCTTGAAAATTAAAAGCTACCATCCCCAAAGATTGTAACCATTGTACTCCTAGTACAACATCAACACCTACCATAGGAATGGAAAGCATTGGACTAGTCAATACATATTCCCCCATGGTTAGCTTGATATTATGGCATTTCCCAGAGCAATTTATAGTTCCTCCATTTGCAACCATCATTTGGCATTCTGGTGCTGGGTATAGGAAACAATTTAATTCCTTGGCTACCTTACAATGAATAAAATTATGGGTGCTACCTGAATCAATCAACACTATTACCTTTTTCTTCTTGATTTGTCCTTGTATCTTGAGAGTTTGAGGAGTGGTAATTCCTGGCAGTGCATTACACAATATGGTCGGATTCATTTCTTCCTCTTCTAGGGTTGGTTCCTGGTGTATATCCTCTTCTTGTTCATTTTCTTCTTCCTCTTCACAATCTATGTAAAATAATTTCTTCTCAGCACACTTATGACCTTTAGTGTATTTTCTATCACAACTATAGCAAAGCCTTTTTGCTCTTTTTTCTTCCAATTGTTGTGGTGTCAACCTTGTAGGTTGTGGAAATCTAGGCGTAGCAACACTTCCTTCTTTATAGAATTGAGTGGTAGGCTTCCTTGTTGCCATTATTTTACATTCAACTTTTCTTGCCAACCTGAATGCCTTCTCCAATGAATCCGGTTCCAAAACGCGAACTTCATGTTGGATGTTATCCTTTAAAGTGCCTATGAAGAGATCAATCCTGTGTTCCTCTGGAATATCAGTTACCCTTATATTCAATTTTGGAAGTCCTCAATGTGCTGCCCCACTAAACCCTTTTGTTTGAGATTTATCAATTGGCTAAAGAAGGTGTTGCTCTTTGTATCCTCATAATGTGCTATCATTTCCTCCGTAAAAATTGACCAAGTGACAATTTTTTTACGGGAGCAAAGCCATCGATACCATACGAATGTATTTTGTTCTAAATGTAAAGTTGCAATGCGTACCTTTTGTGTGTTTTGCACGTTATTGAGATCAAAATATTGCTCCATCTGTAGTATCCATGTTACAGGATCCTTTCCATCAAACTTCCTCATATCCATTTTTGGAATATGGTGGTTCTTCCCGCCAACATTAGAGTTTATGAAATCACGATTGACATTTATTTTTTTCTCATCATGAGGTTCTTCTACTATCTTTTCACCATTAGGAAAAATTTCTTGTATCAACTTTGTCAAACCTTTGATGTCTGCTTTTAGATCATTCTTCATGTTTTCCATGTTGTCTTTCATGTCATCCATCTTAGCTTCCATGCCAGCTTCCATGCCATCCATCTTAGCTTCCATGCCTTTCTTCAAACCGTCCATCTTCGCTTCCACGCCTTTCTTCAAAACTTCCATTTCATTTTTTGTTGCTCTTTGCGAAGTGAAATTTGTTGCACTTGCTCTTGTAACTTTGATAGATCATGTTGCAATTATTCATCTTTATGAGTCATAGTAGAGCCTTCTGAAGGCTTAATGGGTGTTGAATTATTTTTACGGGGCATGTTTTAGAACCCAATACTAATATCTATTCTACAATATGCCCTTGGAATCAATTCAAATTGATTCTTCAAACAAGACTTATGCAATTCGCAAAAAAAATACACACCTTTTTTTTGCTTTTGAGGAGCTCGATATTGAAATTGGATTATATCTGTAATTGCAGCACTTCAATATTTGAATTTCGGTACCGGTGTAGCCCTCTGAATTATCTTTCAAATGCCACAGGTCTGACCTAATTTGGATTCTCCAAGACAAAGTTGTGTCCAATCTCCCACAATGACCTAATTATAAACTAGTTCAGTACAACGAACTTGTACGACTTGCCACGTGTCACTGTTTCGTCCTTCGGCTCTGAAATCGATAGCCAAGAAACTACAGTCTATTTACTAGCGACCACTTTTTACGATACTCCAATCCGATGCTCAGAGAGAGAGAGTTATAAAGATTTTCCCACGATCACCTCTTTGAGATGAAATTCAGGAGCCTGAAAAAGCACTACCTTCCGCAGATCATATCTCCGAAAACAAGATCTGAAATTTTTTGACGATGTTCCTTAGGATTTCAGCTTTGCACCCTATGAATTTCAGCTTCAGAAACTTCGTAGAAAAAACGTTATAGCGAAAATGCCACGATGACCTGTTTGGAGCGGCGAAACCCTAGAATCCAAAGCTCTGATACCAAATGTTGTGTAACCAGCTCCAAAAATAGAAGAAAAGAGATATCAACACCTTAGAAATGAGCCACTTCGAGGGGGAAACCTCCAATACGTTACATAAATGAACAATTCTTGGATGATACAATTTACAAAACCTCCTTTCTATATATAGGAGTCCATGGGGCCATAATGTAATCCTAGTGGGCCACAATGTAATCCTAGCCGACCTAACAATAATAATTTAAGGGCACAATAATAACAAAATGAGGGTTACAAGGGTACAATAATAAAAATAAGGGGGTTACACTAATAACAATAAGGGAATATACTAGTAATATAGGGACCTAACATTTCTCCTTCCTATATGCCTGAGCATCTCCTTGTCATGTTGAGATAGTAATCCTGCGAATGAACATCATTCATGATAAGGAAAAATTAGTCTTAAAACATCTATTCTATCACTACTTAACTCATGGAATAATCAACTCATGATAGGATTGTGAGAGGATTAAAAGAAAAAGGCTTGATTAGGAGGGCACAACCAAACTCATCAAGGCTGACAATAGGCCTTCAAGTGTAGAAATTTTAATACCAACCCTAATTTTTAGTTTCTCCTTATTTCTCCCTTAAAGTTAAAGGCCCATTCCCATAGCCATACATTCAACAAGCTGAAAAAATAAATATTTTCTGAAAACACTAATTCTGGAAATTTCACAATGCTGAAATGCAGAAACAGAAACTCAGAAAAAATAAATCAGCCACACACAGAATTTTGACACGCTGATTTTTGGTCAATGTGACCCTGGAAAAACCCCCTACAACTCTTGGGGAAAACCAGTTCGAAAGCTCCTTATTTCTAATAAATGCTTTTTACAGAGAAATGGAAAGTACATAAAAAATTCAGCAACTAGTATTTTACTTATCTCGAAAATCGTGCACAAACTCTGCCTCGATTTTCTTGCCAAATGCAAACAAAAAAATAACAGCAGAAAGTACAGCCTTAAATGCTGTACAGATAGCATCGAAAACAGTGCTAGAACAATTGTACGGCCTCCCTTGAAAAATGTGCCACTTGCTGCCTCGATTTCCATGTTGTACGGACCTCGTTTTCCATGTTGTTAGTTGTATGGATTCCAGAAAATACAATCATATTTCACTACTGTACGAACCTCGATTTTCGTGCCTCCTTGCTGCTGTAAAGTCCTTGAAAAATGTGCTGCAATAAATGTTGTTTTTCACTCGAAATTTGTGCCACTTGCCTTGAACTTCGTGTTGCTGCTTGCTGTAGGGATTTCCTGAATCTAGCTACCTCGATATGCGTGCCAAGGTACTGTTCTTTCTCCTCCTTCTCTTCTCAGAAATATTTCCCTTGCTTTCTCTTCTCTTCCCTCAATCTACTCGTGAAAGAATGAATGACCTTTTCCTCCTTTAACCTAACCCTAAGTGACTTTTGGAGAATCCCTAAATCTTATGGCTCAGATAGCTTTAGATCTAGGGCTGAGATTAAATGCTCATTTAAATATCACTTTCTATTTTTTAATTCACCCCATTTTAATAAAGACCCACTTAGTCATTTATTTCCAAAGTCACTTTTCACTTTCTAATTTGACATTAACTTTATTAAAGTCACTTTAAAATTAGACTTTAGTAACTTTATCACTTAAAGACACTTTTAAATTAGATTTGACTTTATAACTTTATAAAGTCACTTTAGGATAAAAATTAAATTCTTTTGGACACTTTTCCCTAGGACAAAGATCAAAGCCTTGGGGAACTACCTGTCCTCTGGTAACCAAATTTCAACACTCCCTCTTACCGAAGAAGGTGTTCCTCACCACACCCATCTTGTCTCTGAAGTAGACATGCTTTCCCCATGGTAAGGCTTTGGTAAGAATATCTGCAACCTGCTGATCAGTGGAAATATACTCAAGCTTCACAACTCCCTTCTGAACATAGTCTCTGATGAAGTGATATCTGATGCCGATATGCTTTGACCTGTCATGAAATAATGGATTCTTCGTGAGTTTAATGCAACTCTGATTATCACAGTATATCACTGAAGGTCTCAACGGCTGACCAAATAAGCCAAACAACATCTTGCGAAGCCATATGGCCTCATAACTAGCTAGACTGGATGCCATGTACTCTGCGTCCGCTAAACTCAATGCTACTGACTGTTGCTTTTGGTTGAACCATGACACCACTGCCGAACCCAACCCAAAACAACACCCTGAAGTGCTCTTCCTATCAGAGGCACAACCTGCCCAATCAGAATCAGTGTAACCTGCCAGTCTCACTCCATCCCCCTGCCTATAATCCAGACCATAATCCACTGTCTCCTGCAAGTACCATAAAATGTGTTTTGCAGCAACCCAGTGCACCCTCCTGGGCTCACACATGAACTGGCTCATTGTGTTGACTGCAAAACATATATTTGGTCTAGTGTTGACCAAATACATCAAGGAACCAATCAGCTGTCTATACAATGTGGGATCCACCAACTCAGAATCTGAAGCGTGAAGCTTCTTCCAGTTGGTGATCATCGGTGTCGACATGGGTCTATAATCCTCCATGTGGAATCTGCCAAGGATGTCCACGATATACTTCCCTTGCCCCAGGAAGAAATTCCCCTCCTCCTGCCACACCTCCAAACCCAAAATGTAATGCATCAAGCCAATGTCCTTCATCTCAAATTCTGATGCAAGATCTCTCTTGTAGTGCTCTATGAGTCTCTCTGCACCCGTAATGACCAATTCATCCACATAAAACACGAGAATGAGAGGCTCCTCACCTATCACAATAAAGTAAAGGTTCAGATCTGCATCATTCTTTGTGAAACCCATCTCCTACAAGTATGTATCTATCCTAGAGTACTAAGCTCTGGGAGCTTGCTTTAGGCCGTAAAGGGCCTTCTTCAGTCTGCACACATGGGACTCCTTCCCATGCACCTCAAAGCCCTTTGGCTGCTCAATGTACACCTCCTCTAGTATGAATCCATTGAGAAATGCGGTCTTCACATCCATTTGGTGGATCTTCCAACCCATTTCTGTTGCTATTGATATGATGGAGCGAATCGAAGTATATCGAGCCACGGGAGCGTAGGTCTCCTCATAATCAACTCCCTCTACCTGGGAGAACCCTCTAGCCACAAAACTTGCTTTGAATTTCTCAATGCTGCCATCTGCAGCATGCTTTACCTTGTAAAGCCATATGGAAGTAACCACGAATTTTCCCTCAAGCCTCGACACCACCTCCCAAACATCATTCTTCACGATAAAAGAATACTCCTCCTGCATGGCCTCTCTCTAGACCTGCTGGCTAGCTGCCTCCTCATAGCTAGAAGGCTCAAAGTCAATGATGTTGGCAAACATTTCCATATAGCTACAGAACCTATCAGGTGGTCTGCTCTCTCTGACCGGCCTCTTAGGCCCAGCAACAGATTTGGCCTCTCTCAAGGTGTTCTGAAGCCACTTGGGCTTCCTCTTCCCTGAGCACACTTCTCCCACCGGGGAATGAAACTCCTCCTCCTCATCATCAGGAGCCTGAACTCCTGACTTCCTCTTTGCTGTCCTCCTACCTGAACCTGAACCTGTAGACGCTGAAGTACCGTGTGAACTGTCCATCAGTGGACTCCCTAGTGAACTGCTCTGCATGCTGCCCGAAGCACCACCCCTCTGACTCTGTGAGCCACTGCTCACTGATGGACCTGACACCGTAATCGATGTACCTCCGGATCCTCCTGATCCCTACCAACTGGATCCCTGTGCTTGACTCAGCTGCTCCTGAGGGTCTGGCTGAGCCAGATACTCTAACTCCCGTGATCTCCTGAAAGCCTTGTCCTCCTCGAATTTCACATCCCATTTGACAACAACTCTCCTCTGTGCGGAAATATAAATCTAAAAGGCCTTCGAGGTCTCACTGTAGCCCACAAAGACACCCTTCTCTACGGTGGACTCTAGCTTGGTCTTCTTCTCCTTGGGTACGTAGGAGTATGCAATACACCCAAAGATACGAAGATGACCAACATCAGGCTTCTTCCTATAAAAAGCCTCCTCTGGAGTCACATGCCCCAAGGCACGATGCAGACTCCTGTTCTGCAAATATACAACAGTATTGCAGGCTTTTGCCCACAAAAACAATGGTAACCCCTGATCATATATCATGGCTTTGGCAGCCCCTCTGATGGATATGTTCTTCCTCTCCACAACCCCGTTTTGCTAGGGGTTGTAAGGAACAATGAACTCTCTCCTAATGCCTGCCTCGGTACAATACTCAAGAAACTCACTAAGGGTGTACTCTCCTCCATTGTCCGACCTCAGGGACTTGATATTCTGACCTGACTGAGTCTCCACAAGAGCTCTAAACTTCTGAAACCACTTGAAGACCTCACTCTTGATCTTCAAGAAACAAATCCAGGTCCTCTTAGAGTGATCATCAATGAATAAAACATAATACTCATATCCACTCAAGGAAACATGAGACATCCTACTGCTCACATTGGAATGAATCAAATCAAGTATCCCAATCGATCTGCTGTCACTGCTCGGAAAAGGGGATTTGGAAAACTTGCCCATCGCACATCCTCTACATGTATCAAAGTGATTAGTACTGAAATCTGGCACACCTGTAGTGATCTCCCGCAATGTCCTCAAGGCTTCATGATACATGTGCCCCATCTTGCGGTGCCAAATCTCACACAGTTCTGAACTGCTAGCTCTGCTGCCGATACTACTGCTCAGTGCCAAAAGGGGCTGAAATGCAAACTTATACACCTTTGCATGGCGTACACCAATCACTCTAGCTGAATCAGCTGGAGCACCCCTGGGATATATCAGCACCTGTCCTCTCCTGAATAATATCTCATATCCTCTGTCCTCCAATGCTGAGACGGATATGAGGTTCTTCCTCATCCCTGGCACATATAGAACATTTGACACTTTCAATGGAGGTTTGGGTTCCCTATCAAATGTCAATGTCCCCACATCGACTGCTCTAACAACGTTGTCATCTCCGAGTACTACCTCTATATCAGTGCCACTCTCTGAAAGCTCTAAGAAGTACTCACGGAATCCTGTCATATGATGTGAAGCCCCACTATCAACATACCAGATACCTGAAGATACTCTGCTAGTGGAGGGAAATACACTCTCCCTCTCAACCTCTATGGCCGGTGATCCTGCATTAGTGGACTCACAAGCAATGAACCCAAACTCCTGGTCAAAGCTATCCGTAAATTCCTCTATCTCTGCTGATGCTGCCATACTCTGGTTCTTCCCCTTCTTCTTCTTCTCCAGACACACAATTGCATAGTGTCCCATCCTCTAACAATTCCAACACTTCACCTTGGAATAGTTCTTCTGCGTGTTCCCCAGTTTACCTTTAACTTTGCCTTTGCCCCCACCACTGCATGTGGAAGCTTGCTTCTTTCCTTTTCCTTTCTTGCCTCCTGCCAACAATGCTACATCCTCATCCTGCTCAACTGGTTTGGCTGCCCCAAGCTGGCTCTTTTTGATTTATGTCTATATGCAATCATCCCAGAACCTCTCCCAAGTGGGAAGGGTCTCACGTGCACAAACCCTGTCAGCAAAGTTTAACCATGAACTGGGAAGGCCATTCACTACAATTCGCACCAACTCAGTGGGTGGAATGACCTCTCCAACTACTGCCAATGCATCTCTCACATTAGTAATCTTTGTGAGATATCCAACTGCACTATCAGTCTTACCCATCTTAATGGTCTTCAGCTTCTCCCTTAGGACCATTTTCCTGTTCTCATTGGTACTCTGGTAGAGATTGGTCAATGTTGTCCACATCTCATGAGCATATCTCTTTCCTCTCACATGAGGAATGCAATGGTCTTTGATTCCATCTAGAATCAGTCTCTTACCCTTGTTATTCTTTTTATTAAAAACTGCCAACTAAACAACATCAGTAGGCACATTAACAGGGCGTTGTGCAGTATGCACCGTGATATCCCAGACTTCTCCCTCCTCAAAGATGTTCTGCATTCTCTCCTTCCAAACACTATAGTTACTATGCCCATCCAACCTATCCTCCACTCTCAAGCCCAAATACATGCTTGCTGTCCTAAATTAGCTGAAAATAACACTGCTGTAGTAAAGGTAAAATTTTCTATGTGAAAAATCAGCTTGCTGTAATTTTTCTTCTTGCTATCCCAAACTGCATTTTTTTAGCAAAATAGCTCTAATACCATGTACAAATTTTAATACCAACCTTAGTTTTCAGTTTCTTCTTATTTCTCCCTTAAAGTTCAATTCCCATTTCCATAGCCATACATTCAACAAGCTAGAAAAACAAATATTTTCTAAAAACACTAATTTTGGAAATTTCACAATGCTGAAATGCAGAAACAAAAACTCAGAAAAAATAAATCAGCCACACACAGAATTTTGATACGTTGATTTTTGGTCAATGTGACCCTCGAAAAACCCCCTACAACTCTTGGGGAAAACTAGTTCGAAAGCTCTTTCTTATTTCTGATAAATGCTTTTTACAGAGAAATGGAAAGTACAGAAAAAATTCAGCAAACAGTATTTTACTTATCTCAAAAACCGTGCATAAAATCCGCCTCGAGTTTCATGCCAAATGCAACCAGAAAAATAACAGCAGAAAGTACAGCCTTAAATGTTGTATGAACATCACCGAAAATAGTTCCAGAACAACTGTACGACCTCCCTTGAAAACTCTGCCACTTGCTGCCTCAATTTCCGTGCTGTACGGATACTGTACGAACCTCGTTTTCTGTGCTATTAGCTGCTGTACGGATTCCATAAAATACAGTCTTCTTTCATAGCTGTACGGACCTCGATTTTCGTGCCTCCTTGATGCTGCATGGTCCTAAAAAAATATGCTGCAATAAATGTTGTTTTCCACTCGAAATTCGTGCCACTTGCCTTGAACTTTGTGCTGCTGCTTGCTGTACGGATTTGCTGAATCTAGCTGCCTCGGTATGCGTGCCAAGGTACTGTTCTTTCTTCTCTTTCTCTGCTCAGAAATATTTCCCTTGATTTCTCTTCTCTTCTCTCAATCTACTCATGAAAGAATGAATGACCTTTTCCCTCCTTTTTCTCCTTTAACCTAACCCTAAGTGACTTTTGGGGAATCCCTAAATCTAATGGCTTAGATAGCTTTAGATCTAGGGTTGAGATTAAATGCTCATTTAAATCTCACTTTCTATTTTTTAATTCACCCCACTTTAATAAAGATCCACTTAGTCATTTATTTCCAAAGTCACTTTTCACTTTCTAATTTCACATTGACTTTATTAAAGTCACTTTAAAATTAGACTTTAGTAACTTTATCAATTGAAGTCACTTTTAAATTAGATTTGACTTTATAACTTTATAAAGTCACTTTAGGAGAAAAATTTAATTCTTTTGAACACTTTTCCCTAGGCTAAAGATCAAAGCCTTAGGGAACCACCTGTCCTTCGGTAACCAAATTTCAACATCAAGGTGCACTTGTGCGCTCAAACAAGGGAGAGAGAACTCAAGGGCACAAGGGTGCACTCCTAAGAGATGAAAGAGTGAGGCTTTAGGCCTTTAGGCCTTCAAGGTGCACTCATGCGCTCAAAGAGAATAAGAGAGAACATGGGCACACTCTGTTAGGTCCCTATATTACTAGTATAGTCCCTTATTGTTGTTAGTGTAACCCCCTTATTGTTATTATTGTACCCATGTAATCCCCATATTTTTATTATTGCGCCCTTAAATTATTATTGTTAGGTTGGGTAGGATTGCATTGTGGCCCCACTATGATTACATTGTGGCCCCATGGACTCATATATATAGAAAGAAGGTTTTGTGATTTGTATCATCCAAGAATTTTTCATTCATGTAATGTATTGGAGGCTTCCCCCTCGAAGTGGCTTATTTCTAAGGCGTTGATTTCTCTATTCTTCTATTTTTGGAGCTGGTTTCACAACATTTGATATCAGAGCTTTGGATTTTAGGGTTTCGCTGCTTCAAACAGGTCATCGTGGCATTTTCGCTATAAATTGTTTTCTACGAAGGTTTAGAAGCTAAAATTTTTAGAGTGCGAAGCTGAAATCTTGAGGAACAACATCGCAAAATTTCAGAGCTTGGTTCAAAATATTTTCGGAGATATGATCTGTGGGAGTTAGGGCTTTTTGTAGGCTCCTGAATTTCACTTAAAAAGGTCATCGTGGAATTTTTGCTATAACTTTTTTTCTACGAAGGGTCAAAAGTTGAAATTTTTAGAGCACGAAGCTAAAATCCTGAGGAACATCCTCGCAAAATTTCAGAGCTTGGTTCGTAATATTTTCGGAGATATGATCTGTGGAAGTTAGGTCTTTTTCAGGCTCCTGAATTTCATCTCAAAGAGGTGATCATGGGAAAATATTCATAACTCTCTTTCTGAGCATTAGATTGGAATTCTGTAAAAAGTGACTGGAAGTCCATAGACTGTAGTTTCCTGTCTATAAATTTCAGAGCGAAAGGAGCAAAAAGTGACACGTGGCAAGTCGTACAAGTTCGCTCTGCTGAACTAGTACATAATTAGGTCATTGTGGGTGATTGGACATAAATTTACCTTAAAGAATCCAAATCAAGTCAGACCTGTGGCATTGGAAAGAAGCTTCAGAGGAATACTACAGGGCTGAATTTCAGATATTGAGGATCTTCAAGTATATAGATAAGTCAATTTCAATATCGAGCTCCTCAAAAGCAAGTAAAAGGTGTGTATTTTTTTTTTTCCAAATTGCATAAGTCTTGTTTGAAGAATCAAGTTGAATTGATTTCAAGGGAATATTGTAGAATAGATATCAGTATTGGATTCTAAAATGGCCCCTAAAAAGAATTCAACACCCATTAAGCCTTTAGAATAATCTACTATGACTCATGAAGACGAAGAATGGCAACATGACATATCAAAATTACAAGAGCAAGTGCAACAAATTTCGCTCTTGCAAAGAGCAACAAAAAATGACATGGATGGTTTGAAGAAAGGAGTGGAATCTAAGATGGATGGTTTGAAGAATAACATGGAAGCTTAGATGGATGGCATGGAAGCTAGCATGGAATCTAAGATGAATGACATGGAAGCTAAGATGGAAAACATGAAGAATGATCTAAAAGCAGACGTGGAAGGTTTGACAAAGTTGATACAATATATGTTTCCTAATGGTGAAAAAATAGTAGAGGAAACTCATGAGAACAAATAAATGTTAATCGTGATTTCATAAACTCTAATGTTGGAGGGAAGAACCACCATATTCCAAAAATGGATATGAGTAAGTTTGATGGAAAGGATCTTGTAACATGGATACTATAGATGGAGCAATATTTTGATCTTAATAATGTGCAAAACATGCAAAAGGTACACATTGCAACTTTACATTTAAACAAAATACATTTGTATGGTATCGATGGCTTGCTCCCGTTAAAAAAATTTCACTTGGCCAATTTTTACGGAGGAAATGATAACACATTATGAGGATACAAAGAGCAACACTTTCTTTAGCCAATTGATAAATCTCAAACAAAAGTGTTCAGTGGGGGAGCACATTGAGGACTTCCAAAAATTGAATATAAGGGTAACTGATATTCCAGAGGAAAACAAGATTGATCTCTTCATAGGTACTTTAAAGGATAACATCCAACATGAAGTTCGCGTTTTGAAACGTGATTCATTGGAGAAGGCATTCAAGTTGGCAAGAAAAATTGAATGTAAAATTATGGCACAAAAATCGAATGAAACAACAGGCAGATTAACATCGCAGCGAGAGAAGTTTTGATGTAGGAGACTGGGTATTTTTATGGCTACAACCATACAAACAAATGTCCCTCAAGCAAGCTAAGAAGGATAATAAATTATTTCCAAAGTACTATGGTCCTTACAAGGTGTTGCAAAATATTGGTACTATGGCATACAAATTGGAGCTTCCTACTTCTTCATGAGTGCATCCAGTTTTCCATGTTTCATGCTTAAATAAGGTTATAAGTGAAAATCTCCCAGTTCAAACAATATTGCCAGAACTTGATGAGGAAGGAAAAATCATATTGGAACCCGAAGTGGTCACGGAAACAAGAACTCGACAGCTACGAAATCGATCAATTTCAGAGTATCTCATCAAGTGGAAGAACCTACCCACTGAAGATTCTACATGGGAGGATGAGAATTTTATATAGAAGCACCCAAAGCTACTCAAGCGTTGAGGACAACACTTTTTTGAAGGAGAGGGGGATGTTAAGTCCCTATATTACTAGTATAGTCCCTTATTGTTGTTAGTGTAACCCCCTTATTGTTATTATTGTACCCCTGTAACCCCCATATTGCTATTATTGTGCCCTTAAATTATTATTGTTAGGTTGGCTAGGATTACATTGTGGCCCCATGGACTCCTATATATAGAAAGGAGGTTTTATAATTTGTATCATCCAAGAATTTTTCATTCATGTAATGTATTGGAGCTTGCCCCCTCGAAGTGGATTATTTTTAAGGCGTTGATATCTCTTTTCTTCTATTTTTGGAGCTGGTTTCACAACACACTCCCAAGAGAGAAAGGAGTGAGGCTTCAGGCCTTCAAGCCTTCAAGGTGTGCTCATGCACTCAAAGAGAATAAGGAGCAAGGGTGCACTTCGAAGAGAATAAGGAGTGAGGCTTTAGGCCTTTCAGGCCTTGAAGGTGTGCTCATGCGCTCATGAGGACAAGGAGGGCACAAGGGCACATGCCGAAGAGACAAAGGAGAAACACTCAAGCCTTCAGGATGTGCTCATGCACTCAAAAAGAGGGTGCATTTCTTCATGCCAAAGGAGTGCACTCATAGTCCCGAAGTGCGCTCATGCTATTAGAGTGTGATTTTTAAGGAAAGAAGGCCTTTGTTTGTCTAGAGTGTACTTTTTAGAGGAGAGAAGGTTCTTTTTCTTCTGAAGTGTGCTTTTTCACTAAGCGCTTGAAGTGCACTTCATTGTTTTGAAGCGCTCTTCCTTGTTTTGAAGTGCGATCAGGCTTGGAAGGGTGTAGTTCTCTCCAACAATGTCTACTTATTCATTTGGAATTTACTTTTATCTGAGGGAGGAAAAACAAGGCTAGGTGACTTATCCTTAGGAATTACTAATTCACTGTGAGAGGGAGGAGACCTTAGAAAAGACTTAGTGCACAAGTATGGGAGGAAAGATATGTCAGTCAGGATCATGAATAAGTTGTGCTTATCGTGTAGTAAGAGGATTAATGCCTTTATAAATTGCATTGGGCTTAAGGAAAAAAAAGAGCTCTGAAAATGGCTAAGTGTGGGACCAGTAGAGTAGGAGAAAGAAATGAATCCTAACACTACTCAAACATGGAACACACACATAAATGCCATCAATACAAGCCAATGAAATTCAAAGAACTCGTGAACAATAGTCACACCTTAAAACAATAGCAAAGTGACACCTATTTCTAAGTGTGATAGTTGAAATGACACATTAAGACACTTAGAAACCAAGTTACGACAACTGTGGCGAATATAACCAAAAAGTGCACTAAACTATAGGATTGTGTCTGGCACAAGCTCCAATGATATGTAAGATTGTATAATGTAGAAAAGTGCCCCAGAGCTAACTTTTTATGATGTGAAAATGTGTGACACATGCATGAGTGAAAATACAAAAGTGACACCTGCGACATGAGGAAAACATAAGATGAAACTTGAAAAATGTGAATGATTATGGTGAAAAATGTCAGAGCAAAGATAACAATAATATGACACTTATTAAAGTCAAATCAAGTCAAAACAATAGCCGCGAATGTAAAAGCGACACTTGTGAAAGTGAAAATGCAAAAAAGAAGACAGTTGATAAAACTCACCAAAATAGAAGTACAAACACAACAAAGTGAGGGGGATTGTCAATAAAAGTGTGTAGTGAATGTTGACATGAGTTTAACATCACACATACACTGTCTTGACGGACAATGCTATGCCTATACAAGTTTGCATAAAGGAAGTATTCTCAATAACTCATCGAAGATTGAGCATGTGTGCAAGTGACTTGAAGACTTAAATGTTTTTCAAAACATCAAATGACCATGGAGTAACCATAGAGTGGGAGATTGCAAGATCCTCAACAAGTTCCAAAATTCTAGTGTGAGGAAATTTTTGGAGGGTTTTGGTCGCAATGACAACACTTGGCGACACATTGGTAGAACACCAACTTCTTTGTTTAGGTTTAATTATCTAACTGCAAGGTTTCAGTCTTTCAGGAAGTATTGATTCATCTTGTGGATTAACTTGGCTTCCCTACTCAACCCGGCTAGAGATATAGTGCCCTCCATTCTCTTACTCGATTAAACACATATCAAGGCTTGTCAAATCACAATTGTTTTGATATAATAAACGGCAATATGCGCGATGAGCTTAGGATATTCAGAGTATGAGTTTCATCTATGGTGTTGCTCCGCTGCCAGCAGGCCTGGACAATACCCTGGCGGAGTCACTACATGAGCACAAGCATGCTTCGCTGCTAGCGAGCCTGGACAATACCCCAAAAAAATCACTTGCTTCACCTCCCTACACATGAAGCATTTCTCTTCTTTCACCCTTTATTTATTTATTTAACATGATTGTGCTTTGACACTTATTATTTTCAATGGGTGGAAGGGGGATCCCAACTTATTGAGAGCAGAGGAGGTTTCCCCTGTTAGCCACCTATAAAATTTTGTCATATCAAATGGTGGCTAAATCATTTTGGACAACCTTCAAGAAACAATTTTATTGCCAAAATTTTTGGTGCTTAAAGTCTTCTGAAGATATTCTATCATTTGGTTAATCGTCATTGCTGTTTCCCTTTTAATTATGAAAATCCTCTATTTTCATAGAGAAAAGATTGCTGCAAGAATCCCATTTTTGCCCCTCCTCCACTCAAAAACTAACCTTCATTTTATCCCCTTTTTCCCATGAAATTCCTCTATTTTTCATGATTTCCCTTCTTCCCTTCAAGAAAATCCTTTTACAAAGTTTAAAACTCATTTTAAAAACTTTACCAAAACCCCCAAATCCATCAAAAACTTTGAAAAAAGTCATAAAAAATAAGTTTTTTGACTGTGTGCTTAAGCCCCTTTGGGCTAAGCCTAAACCACTTCCCCCCATGTGCCCGCGCCCTAAAACCAGGCGCTAGACTCATAAAGCGCTTATCGCAATCAGGATTTTCCATCAAACGCAAGTCCTTTTTTTATTTGAAAGTCCGATGCCGATTGGCCCTTTATATATAACACTCCGGTCCTTTGATCCATTTCATAAACCCGAGGGCCTGCAATCGGGCGCTAAACCTTGTATAAACCCATATTCGATGCATATTTCCCTTTGTTAATTCAAAAAACCCAATTTTCCTAAGTTTTGGTCTAAACCCGCCAGAATAATGTCTTTTAATGAAAATGGGTAGATTGAAAAGTCCCGCATCATTGTTCTGATGCGATTGAGCCCCGTTGTATAAACCCCCACCTTCCGCTTCTCTCCATATAAACCTACACCCATGACCAAGAGTTAAAGTCCCAAAGCGCTAATCGCATCGGAGATTCTAAATGGGTAGATTGAAAGACCAGCACCGAAGTTTCGATGTAATTGGCCCTTATACATGTAAAAGTCCTGGGCCTATTACTTTCCATATAAACCAACGGCCCCGCAGACGGGTGCCAAGCCATTTTCATATGTATAACGCGCCTCGAGCCATTAAAACCTTTGTTTTTCATTAAATTTTTGGTTGTATATATTATAACATGGTCCCACTCGTTCATTGGTCGAAACCCTTCTCCGCCGTTGATCATTGGGCCAATTCGATGGCCAGCGTTGTATTGCATCGGAAATGTTTCATTGGGCGCATTGATATTCCCCCACCCCCAATTGGTCACCTTCCGACATATCCTCCACCATCGATCTGATCTGCAGATCGACGGTCAGCGCTCAATCGCATGCTCCGATTGCATCTGGGCCGTCCATGTGTCCAGATCGGACGGTCCAGATTGCATCTCCCCACTTTGGTTATATTTTATACGTCCCGCTTCATAATGTTTTTCGGCCAATCATAGCCGTTGATCTCTGCGGATCAATGGTCCTTATTAAACCTTTCTCCGCCTTTGTATTATTTTTATTTAAACCCCGCAAGCGCATCTCCACCGTTGGATGCTTTCATCCAATGGCTGTGGCCTAACACGCAACCTCTAAAGCAATTAAACCTTAAATACGCAGGATTTTTAATATTTTTGTATTTTTGCAGGTGTTAATGGTTTTTCCCATTATATAAAAGGAAAATTGAAGCTGAGGATGACGATCCTCTAGGATTTCATGCATTAAAGAAAGATTGATCTGCGAGGTTCTATACCACGTCTCGTCAATACATCATGAGTATTGATGCCATATGAGCCCCGTGTCACCTGCAGATCAACAAGACACAGCAACGCCTAATCAAATTAAAGAGTATCAGTGTCGAAGATCCAAACACAGCAGAAATGAAGGATTAAACATTGATTATATAGTTTAATGGATTACGGCCAAGGTCGATTATCAAAAGCCTAATCCATTGAATTAAACACAGTTAAAGGCAAATCAAGAATATTTATCAGACGGAAGATGCCTCCACTGCCACATCAGAGGCAAATTGATTCCTCTCAGCTACTATATTGCCACCTGTGGCTTCACGGCATTCAACAGAGGCCGAGTAATGACCAAAATAGAGGATATTTGCCTCACAACAGCCGAACAGTTAATTCAGCCGAAGAACTTATTGTAAAATATCTGTTGAGTTACTACAGATATGACACAGAGCCTCAAAGTCAACAAAAGCTCTCCACCGAGCTCAATTCTTAAATGAAAACATTAATACAGACAAACATCTATAAACTTCTCCATCGAGCCCCTCAAAGGCCGATAAGCATTAACTGTATTAATTGAACCCACAGATCTTTTCTCTCTTGCGACCTCCTCATCCCACTATAAAAACTTGTTGAGGAATCCATTGTAAACGTTGTTCATTGGTTGTTTGATTACTAGTTGTAATACTGAGAATCTATGAAATAATACATAGTCTATTGAAGTTGAAGAAGAAATTGAAGTCTTGGAAGCCCTGATGATATTGTTGCATGCTTGTTCTTGATAAGGCTCTATCATTGGATCCATGAGCTTGGCTGTTGGTGAAGTATTCTGAATTGTTTAATGTTTTCCCTTGTTTTCATTTTGTTCCATAAATTCTTACTACAGTAGGATGAAAGTTTTAGGCTAAGAAATGACTCTTGGAAGCACCTTAGACCTGTTTATCCTTCACTGTTTTATGTTTTCTTCTGCTGAGGTATTTTAGAGTCTTTACTCTCTCTCTTTAGTCCTCATGCTTGTTTATTTCCTTAATAGTTCGAATAGTTGGTTTCAGCATGATTTATGGTTCTCCCTACTTGTCTGCTGCCACTTAAAGGCTGTTATTGAAGTCTCCCTTTGAAGTTTCTTTGTTTACAGTGAGCCAAGGAGGTATGTTCTGATCATGCCCCTTGTCCTTGCTTGAACAGTTGGCTTAAAGGTCTTTATAGTTGTGATCATAGATGTATTTAGGTGTTCCCTCTTCTATGACCGTAATTATCAGTGAATCTTTTATGTTTTCTAAGTCATTTGAAATAAAATCTTTGAGGAAATAGGTTGTTCCCTGAATCTTAGATTTCATTTCAAAATTTGTTTTGAAGTCATTATTTTCTTAAAGTGTGATTTGTAGAATTCATGGTTAGCCCTGTTTATCAAATAGCTCTTTATTGTTCAAGTTGTGCTTTCAGATTCCCTTTGTTGAGAATTAAACTTCTCTTTCCAAATCATTGATGTCCATCTCATTCCAAAACCAAAGGATCCTGCGGCCAAGTTAGATTTTCCCTTTGATATCCCACATCCATTGATAAGTTTTTCATGACCTTTTTTTGACTCCATTGCCCAATGAAGCTGGCATTTCCTCTTTCTATCTATCTTTCCTAGACCTTTTAGGTTCTGCTGTATCAATTCCAACCAAACAAATAAACAAACACTTGCACTTAATAACTAGTCTAAAACCAATACTCAAAGCACACAAGATAAACCTTTGCAAAAACAAATAATTTGAGAGATCCCTCTCTGAAAGCAGGAGGACTAGATCCTGTAACTCTAACGATTGGTTCTGATGTTGCCTTGTCTTTTGATTTTCCAAACTATCAAAACACGGGACACCAACATAATGGCGATCATGGTGGGACACTGAGTAAAATCCTTAAAACAAAACACTTCTTGTCCAGTATAACATAAGTAGCCTTCTTCAAGCACTACCTAATAAAAATGGTAATCATGATAGGACTTAATTAAATCAGTGACAAACTAAGTGACCCTTAGGATTCCCATAAGACCTTATCAAACCTTGAAGCAACCAGTTACCAAGCCATAAGAGTAAACTCTATTTGTTTGAACACCTTAGCTAAGTGCAAAATCAGACTTAGGACACTCTCTTAACCTATAAGACCGAAATAACTCAGAAAAAGCCCAGAAATATCTCAGTTTGGCTTCACAATAAACATGGTGGTGGAACCATCCAATACTTTACCTTCATAAAAGCTAAATAGATTCCACCTGGCAACTTCACTAGCCCTAGTAGGCCTATTACTCACCTAGGTCCCTAGATCGCTTTACGACTGTGTTAATCAGCCTTGAAGAAGTTGAGAAACCTAGTCCCATACTAGATAAGACATCGTGAGAGGTAAAACTCCCAAAACAATCCCTAAAACTTTAAACCTCTCTCATTTTTGAAAAACAGTCTGGCTTCACATAGGATCAACACTAGATCCCATCCAGACCCAAATCCTCCTTTAATCGTTGACAATCCAGAGAGAATTCTGTGGCAGACTTCTAACTCTATAAAATCAGCTGCTAATAGGAGCCTCTTAAGAACAAAATTTGTCCGTGAAAACCTTGTTGTCTTAGAGGATTTACACTTTGATTTACATCATACAAAGAACATCTTTAGAACTAGATCTCAAGGTGATTTAAACCAAGCTGATCTTGACATTGCAGATTTGCAACAAAGCTTCAGTAGAGAAGCCTCACCTTCCACTCCTCCTGATTCCCAGCTTCTTCATCACTTTAGCCTTTTCCATAACAAGTCTGCTCAAAATCAGTTTGCTGGCCCAAGTGTTTCTTCCACTCCAATCCATACTACCATTGTGCAAAACACTCCTGTTCAGCCCACTTTCACTACTGTAAATCCACCTCTTGTAAATCCACCCTTATTTCCAGCCATGGCAACATGGTATGCCCCATTAGTGTTACCACAACCTCTACTTCCCTTACCAAATGATTACCAATCCAAAATCCCTCACTTCACTGCAAAAGAGTCTATAACAGCTCAGCATCATGTAGATAGGATGGAAGATGCATTCGATTACATGGAGATAGAAGAAGAAACCGTGAAGATGAGGATCTTCGCTCAAAGTTTAGGAGGAGATGTAAAGAAGTGGTTTAAAAACCTACCTCCTAACAGCATAAATGATCTCCCTGCTCTGCATCAAACATTCATCAACAAATGGGAGCTCAAAAAGAACCCTCTCCAAATACTAGCAGAATATAGCAGCCTCAAGAGAAATCAAGGAGAGAGTGTTCATGACTACTCCACTAGGTTCAATAGCGTTTACAATGCTCTCCCACCTCACATGAAACCTCCTCAAGGCATGGCCTTAGTAAGGTATCCTGAAGGCCTTGATGCTGAAATGACTTATCAGTTAAGGGAGAGGGATTACTTAACCTTAGAAGACATGCAGAAAGGAGCTGTGAGCGTAGAAGCAAACATAATTGAGAAAAGAAATAGGTTGAGATTAGAGAAGAGGGTAACTTATAAAGATGACCTACTACCCTCAACCTCAACTTCTGACACAAAAATTGACAACCTAGTGAAGGTGATGGAGAGGATGCTTGAGAAGATCAACTTAAATGATAGAGTGCCACCAAGAGAACCTCAAAATAACCAAAACAGAAATAGAAATCAGAATTATAGAAGAGAAAACAATCAAGATAAGCAAAAAGAAAGTGACCAACAGGTTAGACCTCCCTTCCAACAAAACTATGTGGATCAATATGAGGAAGATAGGGAGATGGAAAGGTTGGGAGAAGCTCATGTAAACTTGATTGGATCAGACAGTGGGGATGATTTTTTCCTCACTGAGGAAGAACAAGGTTTCTTCTCTGATCAAAATACAAACACCTATGAAGATTCTGATGATTATAGATTGGGGTTTGAAAATGAAATCATGGAGGTACACAAAAAATATGATCTTAGGAGCAAAGGGAACGTAGACAATTCAAAGGATAAGAACACTAGCACTGATATCAAGAAAAACGCAGAAATTTAGCCTAAGAAGAAAGCGGACAAACCCATCACTTTGGCTAAAAAACCAGATTTAAGAAAAGAGAAAAACAACCAGCCAAATGTTGAACAGAGTACTCCTAGCACCTCAGCTAGTGGTCCTAACAAAACTATCCCAATTACCATTCCAAACAAAGTTCAGCAAATCAAAACTGCTGAAAGGAATTCAATTGAAAAAACAGATGTAAATATGAACAAATCAATTGTTCCTTTCAGCCTTGAGGGAGAGATTGCCAAGATAAAAATTACCATCCCCCTAGCTGAACTAGTAACCCAAGAAGTGTACAAAAACCAAGTTTTAAAAGCTTTGAACCTAGGAAGTGATACTGACACCTTAAACTTGACAGATGACAAACCTGAGTTGTTGTTTGGTCCAGAGGTTGAAGGAAAATACCAAGAAGGGGTTGTTCCTCCCTTCTATGTTAGTTTGAACATACATGAGAAAATTTTACACAATGCCATGTTAGACTCAGGAGCTTCACACAATCTAATGCCCAAGGTAGTGATGGAAAGCTTAGGCTTAGAAATTACTAAACCATACAAAGATTTGTATTCCTTTGACTCAAGCAGAGTCAAATGTTTGGGTTTAATCAAAGATTTATGTGTTAACTTAGCTCAAATCCCCGCTAAGAGTCTAGTAATGGACATAGTTGTAGCTGACATTCCCCCTAAGTATGGCATGCTCTTATCAAGATCATGGGGAGCCAAACTTCAGGGAAGCCTTCAAATGGACATGTCTTATGCCACCATCCCTGTTTTTAACCAAAACAGAAGACTATATAGGGAATCTCACATGAAGTACATGGTGAGAAACATAGAAAAACCAAACAACTCTCCAATCTATTCTATTCAATCAAGTTTAGATTCCTTTATCTTATGTAACAAAGATGAAATCACCCAACAATATAAGGAAAGCATAGACCAAATCAGTTCACCAAAACAATCAAATCTTCCCTCGAATCAAATTCAAAACATTGACAATCAACAACAACAAGAAAATGAAAATGAGTCAAATATACTTTGGACAATAAAATTTGCTGGGTCCTGTAATAAAACAAGTGCAGGGGCAGGTGTTTGGATTCAAAATACGAATCAAAGTTTTTCATATAAATTAGATTTCCCATGCACTAACAATATTTCCGAGTATGAAGCACTTCTCCTAGGCTTACAATTTCTTAAACAATTAGAAGCCCAGAGGATATCAATATTAGGAGATTCTGAACTTATCATAAGACAAATCAAAGGAGAATACTCTACTAGAAATCCAAGGCTCAGAAAATATTGGAACGTTGCCCTTGATTTATTGAAAACCTTTGAAAAATATGAACTTATTTTCATTCCTAGAGCACTAAATCATCTAGCAAATGAACTCGCTTTCAATGCCAGTAACTGTCAAGTACCTGAGATAAATGAACAGCTTAGCGTAAAGGTAAAACATAGGCCTGCTGTGCCCGATAACGAAGATCACTGGCAAGTGTTTGACTCTGACAAGCACATAGATTATTTCTTAAAATCAGAAAACGATTTCGACATACCAATAGCAGAATCCAGCCAAAAAGAAAACTGTTTGTATATTGAACAAATCCCAGAAGTTGAAATGACATATTCTGCTGATATAAATCATTATGAGAATCCTTTTGAAGCAGAGATAATTGACAACGGAGACCAAGAAGACTTGGAAGTTTTACAATGCAAGAACGATACAATTCCAAGAGGTCTCACACCTTTAGAACACCTTTTAGACTTTAACGATGTAGCCAAAGAACCAAGAATGGAGCCTGTGGAAACAAATGTAGAAGAACATAACATAGGTAGTGTAGCAAAACCCAAGATGATCAAACTGTCCAGCACTCTCCCAACTCACATAAAATTGCAATATATAGAGCTGTTCAAAGAGTTTAAAGATGTTTTTGCTTGGGGGTACAAAGACCTGAAATCGTATGATACCAGCATCATTCAGCACAAAATCCCTCTCAAAGAAAATCAAAAGCCTTTCAAACAAAAGCTAAGGAGAATAAACCCTCTCTTACTACCTTTAGTTAAGGTAGAAATTGAAAAGATGCATGATGCTGGGATCATAGTACCCATTAGATATTCAGAATGGGTATCAAACTTAGTTTCTGTTAGAAAGAAAACAGGGGAAATCAGGCTCTGTATTGACTTCAGAAATTTAAATAGAGCCTCTTTAAAAGACAACTACCCCTTACCCAAGATGGACCATATACTTCAAAGGGTAGTTGGGTCAAAAATGATATCCCTCTTAGATGGGTTCTCGGGTTACAACCAGGTGTTAGTGCTTCCAAGTGATCAAATCAAAACTGCTTTTACCACACCTTGGGGCACCTTTATGTATGTCAAAATGCCTTTCGGATTAATGAATGTAGGGGCCACCTTCCAAAGGGCCATGGACATAGCCTTTTCTGAAGATATTGGCTATTTCATAATCATTTACCTTGATGACATAACCGTTTTCTCAAAAACTGATGAAGAACATTTGATTCACCTGAGAAAAGTTTTTGAGAAGTGTAGGAAATTTGGCTTGTCATTGAATCCCAAGAAGACACTCTTTGGTCTCCAAGAAGGTAAACTTCTTGGCCATATAATTTCAGAAGAGGGAATCAAAATAGACCCCACAAGGATAGATGGCATATTGCAGATCAGCCATCCAAGAAGCCTCAAAGAATTACAATATTTCATTGGAAAGATTAATTTTCTGAGGAGGTTCATCCCCAACCTCGCTGAGCTATTAAAAAAATTTACAAACATGCTTAAGAAAGATGTAGGTGTAAAATGGACTTTACCAGCTAAGCAATCATTCGAACTGGTCAAACAAGCTCTTACTCAAATGCCAGTCCTAATTAGTCCAGATTTCACCAAAGACTTTTATATCTTTTCTTTTGCATCTGAACATACAATAGTTGTAGTGTTACTTCAAAAGAATGACTTGGGGCAAGAAAAACCAATATCCTTCTTTAGTAGGGCCTTAAGAGATGCTCCTCTCAAATATAATATCATGGAGAAGCAAGCCTTAGCATTAGTGAAAGCTTTAAAGGACTTTAGAGTCTATATTTTACACTCTCACATAATTGCTTTTGTTCCACATACTGTTGTCAAGGACATTCTAAGTCAAGACCCTGATGGTAAAAGGGGAAAATGGATTGCAACTATTCTTGAATATGACTTAGAAATCAGGCCCACCAAATTAGTTAAAGGGCAAGGATTAGCAAAACTTATGGCTGAGTCTAAATTCCAAGCACTAGACATAAATATGGTAGATGTGTTGGAAGAAATAGAAGAATCCACTACTCCTTTCATTGAAGAGACATTTCTGAATTCTCCTTGGTATGCTGACATTATTTATGTGCTTTTATATTTGAATGCCCCTCCTTCTTTGTCTAAAACTAAAGCTATATTTTTGAAACAAAAAGCTTTGAGTTATTGCATCTTAGATGGGGTATTATATTGGAAAAATGTTGTTGGAATTTTGCTTAAATGTTTACTTGAAGATGATGCAGGGAAAATCATGCATGAGTTGCATGACGGAGAATGTGGAGGACACCTCTACTGGAAGGCCACAGCAAACAAAATTCTTAGATCAGGTTACTATTGGCCTACCCTTTTCCCAGACACTCAGAAGTTGGTCATGTCTTGCCATAAGTGTCAAATCTTTGATGGCAAAAGAAAACTCCTTCCCTTACCCTTACATCCTATCAAAGTTGAGGCACCTTTTCAACAATGGGGGCTGGACTTCATTGGGGAAATCCATCCATCCTCCTCAGCTCAACATAAGTGGATCCTCACAGCCACTGACTTCTTTACCAAGTGGATAGAAGCTATACCCTCCAGAAATGCTAATGACTCTGTCATTATCAAGTTCCTTGAAACAAATATCCTATCCAGATTTGGTTGTCCCAGAAAAATCATAACAGACAATGCTGCTACTTTTAAATCTAAGAAGATGGTTGATTTCTGTTACAAATACCACATAACCTTGGGCCATTCCATTGCTTACTATCCCCAAGGAAATGGATTAGTTGAATCTTCCAACAAGAGCCTCATCAATATCATCAAAAAACTGTTGGAACAGAATCAGAAATCATGGCACAGTAAGTTGGTTCATGCCTTATGGGCTGATAGGTTAACTACAAAGAAGTCAATAAATATGTCCCCCTATCAGCTGGTCTATGGCATGGATGTAGTTTTTCCCACCTCATTAGGAGTTCCAGTCATGAAACTCCTTCAAGTAGTGCAGGTCGAAGGGAATTATATGCAGAGGAGAATCAATCAAACCATCCATTTATAGAAGACCAGAGAAGAAGTCTATGAAAGGACGCAGTTAGTCCAAGAAAATGTAAAGAAACTATTTGATAAGAGGACTAAGGCAAACAATTTCCAGGTTGGAAATGTTGTTCTTAAACGGGATTCAAGGAGAGAAGAGAATGGAAAACATGGCAAGTTTGAGAACTTGTGGAAAGGCCCCTATATTGTTCATGCTGAGAGGGATCACAATGCATTTTTATTGAAAGAATTGAATGGAGAAGATCTGTATGGAGGTCCTGTCAATGGCAGGATGCTAAAGCATTACTTCAACCAGGAATCATGAGTTTCAAATCATTTTATTTTTTCATTGTAAATATCATAATCTGAATGTTGCATTCAAAGTTAGAAACATAAAAATACAAAAACAATAAAAGAAAGAAAAGAGGGCAGATTGTAAAAACAATAAAGGTACAGCCCCATACCAAAAAAGAGAAGCAAAATCTGAAAGTGTGCAAGCTCAAATTCCACTACTGAAACACACTTCTAGTTAGCCATACATCCTAATCATGGCTAATTAGTTTTAAATTGACTATTGATAGGTTAGTGAATTCGATTTTCCAAACAGCTTAATCTTGGCTTATCAGTAGGTAATTAGGTTAGAAATTAAAGGTTCAAACAGGCTCAAAATCCAAACCTTAGTTCTCAAAGAGAAGAATGACTCCAATCTATTTCAAATTCCGAGTCAAAAACAACGGTAAAAACTGGTTCTAATCGGCTCAAAATCTAAAACACGGAACAAGCAAAGAACAACTCAAACAGAAATAAAAACAGAGCTGAAAAAAGATGAAGTGCTTGAACTTTTAGACCTTAAGCCTTCCATTTTGACTTAATTTTCTGCAAAATAATTTCTATGTGCAGTTTTTTGTTTTATGCCATAGATCAACAACAAGTTAGACTATTCAATCCTGACTTGGATGCTTTTAAATTTCAGTTTTAGAAGTTAGTGAATAAAAATATGTTAGACTATTTAATCCTAACAGATTAGTAGATTAGGTAGAGAAGCATATGAACTCAACTGTTTAATCTGAGTTCATGGAGAAATAAGGAGTAGAAGTAGATTAGTTTTTTTCTTTCAAAAGGAATAAAATATTGTAAGAGAGTTTTCCAATCCAAGTGCACTTTAAAGAAGAAAATATGTTAGATCAGTGGGATTGGGTAGGTAACAAGCTTTTGTTTATGAAAATCCATTATTTTTTATAGCTACTAATATTTTTTAGAGAAAAAGAAGGCCATCCAAATGAAGAAAGGAAGCCCAATGCATAAGGCACTGATCAGCCTCCAGAGAATGCAAGTCTGAAATTCTTGATGCCCTCAAGAAGGCACCATCCCCAAGTGGAGCCACTGTTAGCCACCTATAAAATTTTTTCATATCAAGTGGTGTCTAAATCACTTATGAAAGCCTTCAAGAAACAATTTTATTGCCAAAATTGTTGGTGCTTGAAGTCTTCTAAAGATATTCTATCCTTTGGTTAATAGTCACTGCTGTTTCCCTTTTAATTTTGAAAATCTGCCATTTTCATAGGGAAAAGACTGCTGCAAAATCCCATTTTTCCCACTCCTCCACTCAAAAACTAACCTTCATTTTATCCCCTTTTCCCCCCACGAAATTCCTCTATTTTTCATATTTTCCCTTCTTCCCTTCATGAAAATCCCTTTTACAAAGTCTAAAACTCATTTTTAGACTTTACCGAAACCCCAAATCCATCAAAAAACATTGAAAAATTCATAAAAAAATAAGTTTTTTGACTGTGTGTGTAAGCCCCTTTGGACTAAACCTAAACCACTTCCCCCCCATGTGCCCACACCCTAGAACCAGGTGCTAGACTCATAAAGCGCTTATCGTAATCAAAATTTTCCATCAAACGCAAGTCTTTTTGTTATTTGAAAGTCCGATGTCAATTGGCCCTTTTTATATAACAGTCTGGTCCTTTGATCCCTTTCATAAACCTGAGGGCCCGCAATCGGGCGCTAAAGCATTGTATAAACTCATCTCCGATGAAAATTTCCTTTGTAAATCCAAAAACCCACTTTCCCTAAGTTTTGGTCTAAACCTGCCAAAGTGATGTTTTTTAATGTAAAATGGGTAGATTGAAAAGCCTTGCATCAAAGTTCCGATGCGGTTGAGCCCCGCTAAATAAACCTTCATCCCTCTATATAAACCTACGCCCAGGACCAAGAGTTAAAGTCCCGAGGTGCTAATCACATCGGAGAATTAAAATGGGTAGATTGAAAGACCAGCTCTGAAGTTCTGATGTGATTGGCCCGTATACATATAAGCCCTAGGCCTATCACATTTCATATAACCCAATGGCCCCGGCGACGGCACCAAGTCTTATATAACCGCACCTCCAAAGCCAAAACCTTAAGTGTTTCATTAATTTTTTGGTTTTCATAAATTTTTCAAGGGTTTCGCTGCTCAATATTTCAGATAATCCCCACCATTGATCTATAGCCGATCAAATGGCCGGGCCGTTAAATTCGCATCGTTGTGTTCCTATCGTGCTCATTTGTTCCCCACCCCCGATTGGTCACCTTCCGATGCATCCTCCGGTTGTCGATCCGATCCGCATCGACGGTCAATGCTCAATCGCATCCGCACCTCCATGATATTTTCCCTCCGAAGCCAAGGCTTCCTATATCCGGGCTATCCACGTGTCCGCATCAGACGATCCAGATTTCATCTCCCCACTTTGGTTATATTTTATGCATCCCGCTTCATAATGTTTTTTGGCCAATCACAACCGTTGATCTCTGTAGATCAACTGTCCTTATTAACCCATTCTCTGCCTTTAAATAATTTCGTTTATACCAGAGATCACATCCCAGCCGTTGATTTGTTCCATTTAACAATTCATATTAAACCCGACAGGCCTGCCTCCTGTGGGTCCTACCTTCTTCAAGATTTGATTTCAGCCATCCATCTTAGATCCAATGGCCCGCATTGAAATCGCCCCACCTATTATCACCCGCACACTTGTCCGTTATCGCGCTCCCCTACACATCCGTCGATTTGAGACCCCTAATCTAACGATCCACGTGCGGCGTAATTTCAAGTGCAAAGGTTAATTTCCGAGGGGTCGCGCAATATAAGCCGTTTTGAAACGCCGCGTGTTGGGCGGGGACGTATATCGCGTTCGATAAGAATATCGCGTTCGATAAGGAAATACCACCTACCCATCTTTTCTCCTCGCGTGAAACCCGTGGTTTTACCTCCGAAACCACTTTCCTCATTTTCTATTATATTGCATCGCGCGTGCTTCCCGTCGTTGACCTTGCATATCAACGCTCAAATTTAACTGCCTCACGCTATCACCTCCGCTCTACCGAGGAGGTAAATCCTCCAGATCCCTACTAACCCAGTAGGGGTCTAGCAACAATCATCAAATGTTACAGCGCAGATTCCTAGTTACGAATAAAAGACCAAAGATGGAGGTTTACCTTGAATCCAATGCTATGATCCGTAGAAGAAAGCGTTCCTGTTCCTCAGCCTCGGCAGATCACGATCCTCCCACGATCTCCGCGGATGGACACCTGCACATGCAAGAAACAACATGAATAGAAGCATAAAATCTAGAATACGCAACTATATATCAGTCAGAAAGGATATAACTCGTTATTAACATAAGTGAAAACAGAGTGGAACCATAACCGTAATCATTCATTAAATAACAATCGAAAGAGAGTAAAACCAATGTTCTGACGTCACAGTCTCCTTCGGATGGGTCTCCAGTTGTTCACGTCTCGCAAAGCTCGCTAGGGAAAGGGAAAACCTCTCCAGAGTCTCTCGATGATAGTCTCCTTACTTGAGTCGGCCTTAAGGGAAGAAAGAGGGCTCTTACAGCACAAAGGCTCTTGGGAATTTGGAGATTCAAAGCTTAGGCACTTCAAGATTAGCTTGCCATGGAATTGAGCAGGCTTTTATAGATGGGGAAGGAGGGAGTTGGGATCCCTATTATTGTGGGATTGGCCCTATCAACAAGGAAGGTTCCATGGGAGGTGGCAAACCACTTCCTTTCCATGGAACTCCCGCAGCCAAACCTCCCAACTCAAGATAGGCAATGGTTTCTGAGTTTGTTGAAACACAACTTCCGCCATCTTTATTTAAAAAACACTCCTTAAATTGGCTGGCGTGACTACTGCTCTGGGACAGAGCGCCAGTTGGCGCGGCCTCTTTGTAGGATTTTCCTCATTGGCGCGAGTGATGAACTGTCTGCCCGCGCCAATGCAAAAGGAGATGTTTTCATGATTTTTTGCAAGGAGATGTCTTTAGGGAAATTGAAGCTCATGTTTAGAGGAATGCATTGATGATGATTTCAAGGCATGACAATGTTCACAGGTCACAAAATGGGTCCTCCATTGTGCGGGACGGGGAATGGTAGGGACGGTGACAAATTACTGTGTAACAGATGCCCCCTAAAGTATGAGGCCCTAGAGAGAGAGGGGTGAAATTCTTTACGAGAACATGTTCAACTGAAGGCTCGCCATTGGAAAACCTGCGCAGAAAAATACAACTGATATCTCAAGTATATGATGCATGTGTGGTATGGGCGCAGCCATCCGAAACAAAGTACACTATAATCTGGATCCAGGGTATGGGCGCAGCCATCCAGCGAGGATCAAATAAATAGACTCAGGTATGGTCGCAGCCATCCAATCAATGAGTCATATACATAATGATAATAATCCACAATCGCAGCCTGGATTACAACAGACACAATCCAGGGTCTTGCGCTCCATCTCGACCTAAACAAAGTACAAGTTCGAGCATGTGAATATGTGAGCTGAAGTCGAACATGCAGGAACATCGTCTGATTACCAGCCAATGATGAAAGTTGTTAACAGACGCGAGAGGAACCACCAATAATGACAATGGCCCTCAAGGTACTACAGGTACAATCTACGGCGTGTGAATCAATGAGTTGGTGTCGAACACCCGTAGAATCACTCGATCGGAGGCCAATGATGAAAACCTCACGTCGAATGCGACGAACCTGCCATTGAGGCATGCAGGCTCCAAGGTACCATAAGGGAGTCTCTAGATCAACTTCCCGGATAATGAGCTGAAGTCGACAGGAAGTGACCTTGATCGAAGGTGGGCCATAATGTTTCCCACATCATCGACACGAGACAGAGGAACATGATGTTTTTGTTGTGAATCGGGATCGTATGAGAATCAGAGGAAGGTTGATATTTGCAGAGGCCAACTTCTCTTGAACATATAAACGGCACGACAGTGGACTTGGCAGTATTTGACATCAACGGATCATAGGTCATGGTGACGAGGCAATGAGCAGATGAGAGGTCAAAAGGGATTATCCAAACCCACGGAGGCAAAGTGAAGAAACGAGATGAGATGTCCCCAACCCGACACGAATGCAGACAAGTGCCATGTTCAAGAGCGACATACTGCCGACGATAACGACGATGGTTCCATTTTTCCCCCACCATTTCTGGCGAGTACCCCAATTATTTTTAATAACAAGCTTGAAGGGGATAGCATATGCTTGCGATATAAGTCCGCCCTTCGGGCGAATCCATCCTAGTGCATTTAACGAGTCCCGGGAAGGAGAAACTCGGAGAACGTCATTTCGACTAGATCCGATGTCATCAGGGTTTAACGAGTCTGACAAAGGAAGAACTCGGCGTCTTTTCATGTTTAGAGAGTTTGAAAAGACAGCAGAAAAGTAAACTCCATAGGTCCCTTTTCGTAAATAGTTTCCCAGATCCGAAAAGGTAGAAAACAATATCCGGGAAAACCTCCTAGTCGCGATAGGCTAGGGTATTCCTTTTTCGTAATCAATCCATCCCAGCCCGAAAAAGGGTTAAACTTATACTGGGTGGATGTCGATTCGTGTCCATTTTAATGAGATCGAAACGACAAGGGCCTCGGCAATATTTTCATATTTAGAGAGTCAGAAAAGAGCTGAAAGATGACTCCAGAGTGACTTTTTCGTGTATTTACCGAGTCCGAAAAAGTATAAAATACAACTCGTTTCCATCGTTAAAGTCGCAAAAACCTGTTGCTGCACATACCAAGCAAGCGTAAAACCCATTTTCGACATAACATATTAAAATATTTGATAAAAATAACTTTTTAAAACTCATTTTATGTCAAAAAGTTATAAATATGCCAAAATGGTAAAAATAAAATTACATTTACTATTCACCTTGGTAAAAAGCAGCAGTGGTCCATTTGGAGTGGAAACTTCTGACGGCGATTGCGACAGATCCGGTTGACCATTCAGATTCTCGTCTGCTACAGGTAAGAGGCGCTTCCCTGCTCTTCATTTCCATCCATTTTTTAATAGTTTTCCCTTGTGTATCAGTCCTCTGTGGCCACTCTTTGAAATTTTAGGGCCGCGCTCATTGGCGCGGGTATCGGGCACGGACCCGCGCCAATGGGCTCTTTTATACAAAGGGCTCGCCCCACGTGGTGGGACTGTTCACAAAATAGCCGCGCTAGCGGCCGAACCTAAAATTCCGCCTAAAAATTTGAGATTTTAACCAATTTGAATAAAATTTGAAGCCTACCAGAGATCTAATCAAGGGTTTATGACCATGTGGATGCAGGAAATCAAGCAAAATGGTGATTGAATGGAAAGAATGAGAGCATGGAGAAGAGGATGAACAGGCCATAGAAAGTGAGGCTTGCATGAATGCCCTCAGAAACTGTGGGCTAAAGAAGTTCTTCCTTACACCCTATCTACGAGCTCAGCCCGAGCTCCTCCAGTATTTGATCAGTATTTGGGATGAACATGAACAAGTGTTCAAGTTGCGAGATCAGGTATTGGAGCTGGAGGTTTCTGATGTGTATTTTATCACCGGATTGTCTCGCAGAGGTCCAATCCCCGTCTTGACTGGAAGTAGACCATCTGGCGAGAAGATGGAAGAAGTGATGGCACGAGTGTGCCAAGGAGCACAAATGGGATTAGGGAGCAAGAAGGTGGATATCCACACTATCCCTGATCTGGCATTGAGAGTTGTCCTACATACCATCACGCGGGCTGCAGGGTCGCAGGCACCGCACGAGGCCACAAAGGCCCAACTCCTGCTGGCCTCAGAATGCATGAGTCCCTTACTGTTCGACTGGGCAACAGCAGTAACAATAAACATGAAAAGGCAGCTCACAAAATGCAAACAAGCTAAACTGAAATAGTTTGGCTATGGTTCCATCCTGGTATCGTTCATTCTGGAACGCTTACCAATCTTCCAGGGCCAAGGGGCCTCAGTAGCAGATCCGATACCATGAGAGCCAAGAATGGCTCGCTGGGCAGCACTAATGCCCAGAGCTAGAGGCCGGAGTTCTTTAGGTGGTTACGGCGCCAGCTGATTGTAGTGGAGGATTGGCCATATGCAGGAACTGACTTCACCGGAGACCCAGATCTCCCACTGCCAGAAGGAGATGACTGGGACGAGGAGTTGGGTAAGACCTCATGTTTTTTTATTTTTATGTTTTATGTTTTTTTTTGTTAATACACATTCGTCCTAACACATTTTATATATGTATGCAGATGTGGGACCTGAGAGACCAGCTGGGATGTCTCCAATCTCACGGAGGACTCATCTCGCCCCTGATCCTGAGGGAGAGGGCACAGGAGGAGAGGAATTGATCCAGAATCTCGAGGGCATTTCCCGAGGGATCCCGGACTATGCTCGGCTGGCGGACGTACCGATGGCGTACCAGTGTCATACGGTGGGAGTTCCAAGTCAGATCCACCGAATCCTGAGACGCTTAGTGCGTGCAGTTACATGCTATCATGAGCACCATGCGGATTAGCTCTTAGGGATTATACCACACCTATTTTTTGAGAGACATATCGTCTCCGGATGTACTTAAGACGATTATGTATATTTTGACTTTCGTGATGCACCTTGTGCAAACATTTCGACACACACACACACACACACACATATATATATATATATATATATATATATATACATATGACTATTTTGGATGGATCTTTCTCATGTGATGATGCTTTTTATATGTCATGCAAATGTCTAATACAAATGTAATCTAATGTATCAGTTACATAACAAACGACCCAATGCGAAATGTATTCACACAATGTATCTACTCACACATTTCATTTTTATGCAAGCTTAAAAGCACACATGAACACACACACATATGCAAACTATGCTTGAAATGAGGAAGACGGGCATGCCCCCCAGCATGGTGTCTCAATTCGAGGTGCATGCCCCCCAAGCTTCAATCCATTGAAAATGGAGTGAAGGTTCAAAACAAAAAGTCGAATTGAACATGCTTGTGTTTCATTATTTTAACGAGGTTGACACACTTAAAAGAACTATCCTCAAACAACTTGTTTCATGTTTTAAGGAGCTTGACACAAATGAAGGAACTATGCTCCGAGATCCTGGTTTCATTTTTTAAAGAGCTTGACCCAGGGAGGAAACCATGCTCTAACCGACTTACATCAAAATGAACAAGAAGGCGGTGCTTCCAAGAGTTCCACTCCTAATGGAAGGGAAACATCCTGGAAGTCAGGACCCAATGCCCCCAGCACATTATGCACAACGGCATCATCACTGAGCACAGGCACGGGGTAAGTAGCCACATAGTTGACCTGCGGTGGAGCAGATACAACGGGTGGATAGAAACCAGGAGGGGGTGATGGCGGACCAGTTGCCACATTAGGACCAAAGAACAAAAGCTGATCAATGGTCACGATCCGTCCTTCATGTGGAAAGCACATCACGCGAAAGAGGGAGGAGACAAGCGCTCCCATGGCATAGGTGTAATCGCGCCCCAAAAGCAGATTGAAATCCAAGGGGCCTGGAACAACCATCACATCCATATGGACTGTTTTACCTCCCAAAGTAACAGGTAACCTTGGAAGGATCCCCAACGGTTGACTCGTTCTTCTATTGAATGTCAACAGATTCTGCGTAACAGGCGCAAGCGGCGGCGAACCGAAAGCTTGCCAGGTAGTTGATGACAGAATACTAACAGAGGCACCTTCGTCTATAATGGTGCTGGGTATGACCAGACCAAGAGCCTGTACTGTGATCTCGAAAGGCACATAAGACGGAAGGCGAAATCCTGCAAATCGATTCCAGTCAAAGGAAGCGACCAAACTACTCGGAGGGGCTAGCATCGACAAGCGAAGGTCTTCCCCTGATGTTACGGTAGAAGAAGCATCCTCCATGACCTCCATCTCGAAGGCGGGAGGGATATCCTCTGGAGCCTCCATCAGGGGAGGTGGAGGAGGGGCTTCTTGAAGTACAGGGGCAGGAGAATCTTTCTCCAAGCCTGAAGAATCTGAAGAGACCAGAAGGACATGAGGGGTGTGAGATCCACTCTCGACAGAAAAGACCTGGTGCACCGCGGACGGGGCCAGTTCAACCGATCCTACGACCAATGGTTGGTCAGGGACGGATTCGTGAATTTGAATTTCTGGGGGAGTGGGATCGACCAAGGATGACTCTCGACCAATCGTAGGATCAGCTGGCGGAGGATTCAAAGAAAGCCGATTATAACCAGGTGGAAAACGTGGTGTAGAACCGGTTGGGTTGTCCAAAACTCGCTTGGCTTCATCCATATAAGGACAAAGGTGAATGGCATGGTGCCCTTCACACAACTTACATGGATTGGTGATCTTACCCTGCTTCTTAGGAGTCTTACCAGCAGCAGCTGAAGACGTGCCCCCGACCTGACTCCCAGAAGCCAAAGGCAACGGTGGATGAATGTTGGACCATACTTCGAGCACCTTGGGGATGCCAGGGCAGTCTCGAAGAAGATGGTCTCCCGTGCACAACATGCAAGGGAACTTGACTTTCCGTGGAGGGTTGGAAGGTTTTTCAAGAGGAGATATTTCAGAAACAGTGGCTGCACTTTTAGCCTCTCGCTTATCAGACTTCTTCTTCTTTGTCTTTTTCTTCTTCTTCTTAGCCACCTGGTTACTCGAATCCAGGCTTTCACCAGGCGAAGTATAAGAGGAGGACGCAGAAACAGGCGAAGAAGGAGAGAGGCCCACCTTGGAATCAACATGATTTTGTTCAGGTGGAGGAATTGATTGAACAGTAGTGGAGACATTCGGGACTACAGAGGTTGAAAACAACCAAACAGGCAACCCAACAGTTAACCCAGGAAGGGACAACGTTGCCATGTAAGGAGCACCAACATTTCCAAAAGGAGGAAAATGACCAGGATTCCCTTCTGAGGGGATTCCTTGGTTGGTAAACTCTGAAAAAGTTGCCATCAAAAATCAAAACCACACACGGGCCGAAAAAGAGTCAAGACACACGATCAAACGGTCAACAAGCAATATCTAACAGGGCGTATAATCGTGGGTGATTAATTTTTACCACATTGAAAAATAAGAAACTTCACCATTTCATGTTTTAAGAGTCGAGAAACGATAAAAGATGACTCTATCTCTTTCAGGTTTGACACAAGCGTGAAAGGACAAGCGCTTGACGGTCTTTTCAAATTTAGGGAGTCAGAAAAGACCAAATGACTGCTCAGGAATACTAGGCACAAAGGGTGTACCAAATAACTGTGAACTGCAATATACACCTTGGTTTTAATAATGAAGAAGAAATCAACCAAGGACTTTCCGTACGTGCAGGCAATCTCCCCGAATGCTGTGTTCGGTGTATCACGGGTATAGGGTGGCAAACTCGGCTTCCTGTGGATAAAGGATTGAAAACCTAGAGGGGTCTCCCTTTATATACGTGACGGTACGGGGAGCACAAGTCCGTACTAGCGCTGTCTAAAGCCAAAAGGCGAACGACAGCTGCTAGGTTTAAAGACGCCGGAACACGTCTCTAGCCTAGACCTCTAAATATGTTTCGTTAGATTTCAATGTTGCCTTAGGTTAATTGAATAGATTTTAAAGTTGATCTTCAATTAGGTTTCAATTTTCAGGCCCTAACGAATGTATTGTTTCAAAGACTCCTAAATGCAAAGCTACATGCCACAGTAGACCATTTCGTTCGATGAAAACTAGCTACAAAAGAGTTGAGAGTCTTTACACAAACAAAATGATCGGAAGACAAACAATGAGATCTCTAATGCAACTAATGAAATCGAAAATTTTTCATTCCAATCACTAATTACTAGTAAAATCGAAAAATTTCAATTTGCACTAATCAACCAAAAGCAAAAGAGATTTTTTTTTTGTAATTTTCAATGTTTGATAGCTAGATGCACTAAACAAACCGAAAACATACGGAACAACTTGAGAAACGATATCGAGAGAGCAAAGCGAACAAAGTTCACTCAATGACACAAGAAATCAGATCTCAAATCGACCAAAGTCTCTCAAAACCAAGAAAAAGACTCAAAGGCTCCAATGGACCGTGTGATCTAGGCCCAAAGCAAGACCAAACGAAATTCGAATGAAGAAACGAGCAATCACCCAAAAATCGCAACAAAACAGTGAACAACTACTAAGAGGATGCGGAGGAGCAATCAGAGAGTCGACTAGACAAACGAAACACCAAAACTCCCAAGGAGGGCTCGATACACAAAGCCACTAGATGCCCTAGGGCTTAAAACGTGAAATCGATAGATAAAAGCAAACAACCAAAGGATGAAGGCAAATTCCCAGTCAAACAGGACTCCAACACACTCAGGTAGTCGAAAAATCAAGAAGAAAAGCACTGACCAAACCCAGAGAGCTCAAAACTGAGCAAACTCAAAAACCCTACAGGAGTGGCGCGACTGTAAGGCTGCAACTGGCGCCAGAAAGCAATTGGCGCGGGCTATACAAAAGCAACATGCGCCAATTGGCGCGACTGTCGGGCTAAAAAGCGCGCCAGTCGAGTTTCTCAGCCAAAAACAAAAGGGAACTACTCCAAAAGCAGATCAATGTAAACTAAGCAAACCAAGAAGCAAAAAACAGCAAAAGAACCCAGCCCAGAAGGCTAACCAAGCAAGGAAAATCATAAAATAATCAAAACGAGACAATCTAAACGAGACAGTGAAATCTAGACGATCCCCAGCAGAGTCGCCAAATTGTTGAGGAGGTAAATCCCCTCTGCGGACAGAGGCGATCCCTACTAGCCCAGCAGGGGTCTAGCAACAATCATCAAATGTTACAGCGCAAATTCCTAGTTACGAATAAAAGACCAAAGATGGAGGCCTACCTGGAATCCAATGCTATGATCCGTAGAAGAAAGCGTCCCGTTCCTCAGCCTCGGCAGATCACGATCCTCCCACGATCTCCGCGGATGGACACCTGCACATGCAAGAAACAACATGAATACAAGCATAAAATCCAGAATACGCAACTATATATCAGTCAGAAAGGATATAACTCGTTATTAACATAAGTGAAAATAGAGTGGAACCATAACCGTAATCATTCATTAAATAACAATCGAAAGAGAGTACAACCAATGTTCTGACGTCGCGGTCTCCTTCGGATGGGTCTCCAGTCGTTCACGTCTCGCAAAGCTTGCCAGGGAAAGGGAAAACCTCTCCAGAGTCTCTCGACGATAGTCTCCTTACTTGAGTCGGCCTTAAGGGAAGAAAGAGGGCTCTTACAACATAAAGGCTCTTGGGAATTTGGAGATTCAAAGCTTAGGCACTTCAAGACTAGCTTGCCATGGAATTGAGCAGGCTTTTATAGATGGGGAAGGAGGGATTTGGGATCCCTATTATTGTGGGATTGGCCCTATCAACAAGGAAGGTTCCATGGGAGGTGGAAAACCACTTCCCTTCCATAGAACTCCCGCAGCCAAACCTCCCAACTCAAGATAGGCAATGGTTTCTGAGTTTGTTGAAACACAACTTCCGCCATCTTTATTTAAAAAAACACTCCTTAAATTGGCTGGCGCGACTGCTGCTCTGGGACAGAGCGCCAGTTGGCGCGGCCTCTTTGTAGGATTTTCCCCATTGGCGCAAGTGATGAACTGTCTGCCCGCGCTAATGCAAAAGGAGATGTTTTCATGGTTTTTTGCAAGGATATGTCTTTAGGGCAATTGAAGCTCATGTTTAGAGGAATGCATTGATGATGATTTCAAGGCATGACAATGTTCACGTGTCACAAAATGGGTCCTCCATTGTGCGGGACTCGGAATGGTAGGGACGGTGTGACAAATTATTGTGTAACACAAAGGGTGTTCAACGTGCGATCTCCATCGTTGATCTCATGGCCTGATCTCATCCGACGACCCACGATCATCCCAAAACCCCATTTTCAATTCTTATGCATTTTCCTCTGCCAAAGGGCTTTTAAACTTATTTCTTTGCATTTTCTTCTATTTTCACAATAATGTGACCCCTTTGCATTATTAATTCACTACTAAATCTCGACTGTTGCTCTTCTTGGTCAATCATAGATCAATGGTTCAAACTTAAAATCTCCCACCGCTCTCCTTTTGACCACCACGCGCAAATCTTCAACTATGCGCAAATCTTCATCGTTGGATGTTGCCATCCAATGGCCATGCTCCTACCCGAGGGCTCCAAAGCGCTTTTACCAACCAAGGCTGATTTCTTAATTGTTTTTGTATTTTGCAGGATTTAAAAGGGTTTTCAAATGTTTCAAAAAGAAAATGAAAGCCGAGGATGACGATCCTCCAAACTTTCGTTCATCAAAAGGAAAGCCATATACAGGGTTCGATTTCTTGTTTCATCGATGAATCATGGGAATTGATGCCATATGGACCTTGTACATACCTACACATCAACAAGACACAAAGAATTAAATTAAACAGAGAGTATCAGTGTCGAAGACCCAAACACAACAGAAAGGAAGGATTAAACATGGATTATACAGTTTAACGGATTACGGCTAAAGTCAATTATCAAAGGCCTAATCCATTGAATTAAACACAGTTAAAGACAAATCAAGGATATTTATCAGACAGAGGATGCCTCCACTGCCTCGTCAGAGGCAAATTGATTCCTCTCAGCTACCAGATTGCCACCTGTGCCTTCACAACATTTAAACAAAGGCCGAGTAATGACCAGAACAGAGCATATCTGCCCCTTGCAACTGAATAGTTATTTCAAATCAAAGAAGCTAATATAAACTACCAGTAGATTTATTGCAAAAGATGACACAGAGCCTTAAAGTCAACATAAGCTTCCAGCAAAGCTTAAATACTTAATGTAAACTAATTAATATAGAAAAATATCTGTGAACTTCTCCCTAGAGCCCCTCAAAGGCCGAGAAGCATTAACTGTATTAATTAAACTCAGAAGATATTTTCTCTCTTTCGACCTCCTCATCCCTCTATAAAAACTTGTTGAGGACTCCATTGTAAATGTTGGTTGGTTGTTTGATTACTAGTTGTAATACTGAAACTCTCTGAAATTATACATAGTCTGTTGAAGTTGAAGAAGAAATTGAAGTCTTGGAAGCCCTGACGATGTTGTTGCATGCTTGTTCTTAAGAAGGCTCTATCATTGGATCCATGAGCTTGGCTGTTGGTGAAGTATTTTGAACTGTTTAATGTTTTCCCCTGTTTTCATTTTGTTCCATAAATTCTTACTACAGTAGGATGAAATTTTTAGGCTAAGAAATGATTCTTGGAAGCACCTTAGACCTATTTATCCTTCACTGTTTTATGTTTTCTTCTGCTGAGGTATTTTAGAGTCTTTAATCTCTCTCTTTAGTCCTCATGCTTGTTTATTTCCTTAATAGTTCGAAAAGTTGGTTTCGGCATGATTTATGGTTCTCCCTGCTTGTCTGCTGCCACTTAAAGACTGTTATCGAAGTCTCCCTTTGAAGTTTATTTGTTTACAGTAAGCCAAGGAGGTCTGTTCTGATCATGCCCTTTGTCCTTGCTTAAATATTTGGCTTAAAGGTCTTTATAGTTGTGATCATAGATGTATTAGGTGTTCCCTCTTCTATGACCATGATTATCAATGAATATTTTATGTTTTCTAAGTCATTTGAAATAAAATCTTTGAGGAAATAGGGTGTTCCCCAAATCTTAGATTTCATTTCAAAAGTTTTTTTGAAGTCATTATTTTCTTAAAGTGTGATTTGTAGAATTCATGGTTAGCCCTGTCTATCAAATAGCTCTTTATTGTTCAAGTTATGCTTTCAAATTCCCTTTGTTGAGAATTAAACTTCTATTTCCAAATCATTGATGTCCATCTTATTCCAAAACTAAAGGATCCTACGACCAAGTTAGATTTTCCCTTTGATATCCCATATCCATTGATAAGTTTGTCATGACCTCTTTTTGACTCCATTTCCCAATGAAGCTAACATTTCCTCTTTCTATCTATCTTTCCTAGACCTTTTAGGTTCTACTGTATTAATTCCAACCAAACACACAAAAAAACCCTTGCATATGTAGTCTAAAACCAATAATTCCAAGCCACACAAGATAAACATTTGCAAGCAAACATTTTGAGAGTCTTTACGAGAGGGAGGACTTGATGCTGTAACTCTAAAGTGGTTTTGATATTGTCTTGTCCTTTGATTATAACTATCAAAACATGAGACACCAACACGGTAGGTTCCCCTGCAATAGCATAGGTACTCCGGAGAGATGTGGTGGCCAGGGTTGTGCCTTCGATGCAGAACGGTTTTTTTATATAGTCTGTGGACTCAAACTCGAATTCAAATGTGAATCTTACGTCACCGATTTGAATGCAATGGAAGGGGTTACCAACTACCAGGTTATGGCCTGAAGGCTGAAGTCTGCTGATAAGGTGCCCACTTGCAACACCGAGACGGTCAACGATAAATATTTTGAGAGGCCTGCTTGAATGATAATGCTTTTGCTTGTGAGAAGAAAATCAGGCCAATTTTGTCATCTTCGAAGTTTTTTCGTCAAATGGAAGTAAAGTGGAGACCTGAAAGACTGAGAAGCGATCTCTGTCTGCTGGAAATTTAGGCAAGAACAGGGTTATTCAAGATAATTCCCCTGCAACCAGGGCTACTTCAAGGGCATCATCTCCAATACCCTCCAACTATGTTGTTCCAAGTCTCTTGAGGGCACATAAGTTGTTCCATCTAGGTATAATCAGCCTTCGCCGAATGTGGAGAGGAAAATGCCTCAGCCTTCTACCGGAAGGAGAGCTCTTCAGCCCTCGCCTGTTGGCAAGAGGACTTCATTATCTCCTCAGAGAAGGATTTCTATTGGTAAATTGTCTCCAGTTATTATGGTAAGAAGAAAACGGTGGTCAGTGGATCAAGGGCGATGACGGAACAACCTGAGAATGCTAGGGCGATGACAAATCAAATGTTCGTTTGGTGACCAATGCAATGAAGCCCCAATCTCTTAGCACACCTATAAATCCCAACAACATAAAAGTTGTGAGTCAAGTTTCTTCAGAAGAACCTTTTCATCCTGTTGGGTTTATCCAACTGTTGTTGATGGTCTCAAACAATATGTAGAATTGATTCTAGGCACTTTTGCATTTGTGAGGTTGTTTTCACTGAGTTTTTCCCCTTAAGATACCAAATTATAATATTCACATGTTTTGTTAAACATTTTATTATTTGTTTACGACCTAGTCGCTGTTGTCCAGGAGTCTGAATTACGATTTGAATATTCTTCCTGTCCCCGAGTCTTCATGTGAAGACTGCTCAGGAAACCCTTGGTCGTGCTTTATGCACCAGAGCCAAGCTCTTTTGCATCCCCTTCCCATCCCGGGTTAGACCTAAGCTGTCCTGCACATAGGGTAATCATGGAGACGGCCTCATACATCAATCGGCTGATCGATTAATGTGCTCCCTTTCAGGCTCTATTTATGACAATTTGCTATGAGACAAAGGATATATGTTGCCATAACTCTAGTGGGCTTTCTTCTGAGCTTTTTTTCGCTGTATTTTCGGGTTCAGAATGTACCCACAAACCCGTTATTATGAAAAGCATATTTACAGTGCCAATGTGAGATGGAGATGATGTTACTGTTTGCATAATTTTGTAGCCATTCATTAATTACTTTCTAGGGTTCTGATCATTATAAAATAAGCTTTTAGGCCATTTCCTCTACATTGCAATCTATTATGTGGAGTTAGATTCTAATATTGTCAAAAGCATTTCTCTTTTGGGTACTTATTATAATAACATATGCACATATAGATACTATGATAGATGCAAGTGTAGCCATGATTGGGAAGATATATTCTACAGATATATATTTTAATGTCTCGTGTTCCTAGTCATGGCTCTCTGTTATTTAGCATTATCATATCAGAGTGTTCACTGGTTCTAATCTAGCATTCTAGCTCTTACTGACTGTACCTTTAACCTTGCAGATAGCATAGCAGGAGGCTGGTGCTTTTCTAGGAAATGCTAATCAATATGGTGCCCAATGTACTGTTATTTCTCTTGGTAGCTACAATGGTTGCCACTGCTACCTCACCTCCTAAGCCCGTGGATGTGCCATTCCAAAAAAACTATGTACCCACTTGGGCTTCTGATCATATCAAGCACATTAATGGGGGGAACGAAGTGCAGCTTTCTCTTGACAAATGGACAGGTAATGCCTAGGTATTTCATTATTTATCCCTTCCTTCCACTTTATAGCTTTTACCAGTGATGCGGTAGCATTAGATCTTTAGCAAATGAGTTTTGTTTAGCTGACTCTGAGTTCATAAGCATTTTCAGGATTATTCTCAACATTCTACTTAGTCAATAACATTAAGTCTCAGTACAAGTTTAGAAGTTCAGAGGGATCGAATGTGATTTATGCATTGTGCATGAAGCCTCACTGTTATTTTCTCTAGTATTTGGCAGGTACTGGCTTCCAATCCAAGGGTAGCTACTTGTTTGGACATTTCAGTATGCAGATAAATATGGTTCCTAGTATATGTAATAGGTTTCATGAATTGTGTTCGATTAAAATTGTACTGTGCATCTACGACACAAGGTCTAGATTCACAAATACAAGGCAATGCGTGTTCTTAAATCCACAGATTGTGTAAACATCATATGTCATCTTCTGTTCTTTATTTTCTTCCCTTGTGGGTTGACACACAAGTCAAAGCATCAATTTATTGGTGCATCAATAATCTAATTAGTCGTTCTGGACTTACAATATCATCTTTCATGTCTGCACAGGATTTTGAGAGCCTAATAATTCTTCTATTCCCCTTTTTGAGGCTTTGAATGACCAATTCAGGATGGATCTCCATCACGATGTCCTTTAGTATGTACTTGCAACAATAAGGTATACAAAGAGCATACAATGTTCCATTCAAGGCACACCATTTCTGAAACAATTGTTTTTTTAAACATGTGATGAAATCAATGAATTTTTGGAATGATGAATATCTCTCAGACATAAAAACGTTTATTCATTCTAGCAGGACATAAAAATGTTCATTCATTGTGGCAGGAATGGGTCAGACATTCATGGATACTTTATATGGACTCTGCTAGATGACTTTGAAGTTTTGAGTGGTTACACTTGCCGTTTTGGTTTTCATTATGTGGACTTCAATGATAAATTGAAGCGATATCCCAAGCTATCTTCTCATTGGTACAAGACTTTTCTGCAAAGGTGGGAAAGCAGGGAATCAAGACTTGAATCTCAAATTCTACTCAACACCTACACTTGTATGAACTTCTCATAGAACCAAGAATTGAAACCCAATTTTATGAAAACAATCCAGCATATTTTAGGCATGATTTGGTTAAACAATATGATATTCATGTTTATATTCACCTCCAATTTTTTTTTATAGCATTTAATATATAATGGTTATAGTATTTAGCAATGCATTTAAAAATTTCAACTAATTTCTTATTTTTTTATTAAAATATAATAGATCATATTAGTGTTAGTAGGTGTTCATTATCATTATCATTCTTTTAATCTATTTTTAAATCACCTAATTGAAATTAATTTTCTGCCTATGTGTCTTTTTAAATCACCTAATTGAAATTCACTGAAAATTCGAAAAATTTATGTAGTGCTTTATGACCAAGTTGTCCTTTAAACCTTATAATGTTTTTGATATTATATTCATGTTCAGTTCAATTTTATTCCAATGTAATCTCAAGCTTAATATGTTTTATAAGCTTCCTAAAATCTTAATATGTTTCTGGGTTAAAAAACTATAATGACCTTTTCTCACCGCTGACCTATTGGGGGACCTAAAAGTTTCCCAAATGGGAGTGCTTCGATCCAAAACTAGTTAATATCAACTAAGACTCATCTTCATGGCATAAGAACTTTAGATTGGCTAACTAGGGATAGCACAAATAATTATGTTTCATAGTCTAAAAGTCGCAACAATCCATGTAATCAATAACATGTCCATTTCATACGTTTTCCTCTTCAATGTGAGATTTTGCACCCCATAAGTTTACATTCATTGTTCAATCCTCGCAATAAGCACAGCATCTTCAATGCAGTTTTACCATAAGTTCACATTCATTATGTACCCTTACATGTAGCACAACATAATTCATAGCTCCTCTTTTGACGTTCCCTTGCCTCACGGTACAATTGCTAATATTTATCTTTATCTACTTGGTATCTCAACATAGTTAAGAATTAGTCAGATCTCTATCTACAAAAGTTACACAAACAAAATTAGATTATATAACTTATTTCTATAAAATTTATAAATCTCTATTATATAATTTATTTCCATAAAATTCGACATCATCATGTATGTATAGTCAAAAAAATATGTTGTATAAGTCAATATTTTTGTCGATGTACATGTGAACCACAAAAGTAGGCAACCAATATTTTTCAGTCTATTGGCCCATTAATACTCTTAAGAGTACTAATGGGCATGCCATGCCATGCCATGGCAACTAATATTTTCAAGGCTATACGCCCATGAATACATACCAAGGACAGTCTTGGGAGACGAATCTGACATTTGCATTTACTGTGAACCGTGTACATAATTTTCTTCGGCGAACACTTTCTCCGGCGAAATGGGTTGATGTATCTGTCCTTATTTAACATCCATCATTATGGCTTGTGGATGGAAGATGATCCACCGTGAGCATGATGGATCTGAACTACTCACATCGAATTTTCCCACCTATTTTTGATATTTTGAATTTTCCCGCCCACTCTATTTGAATTTGAATCGGATAAAATAGTGGGAATTGCTAAATCCAACAGCAAGGGGAGAAGCCGCTACTCCATACTCGTCATCTTATTGCAGTTTCTCTTTTTTGAAGATTTATTGCAGTTTCTCTTTCTTGAAGATTTGTAGATGTGAGTAAACGGCTTGCAGAGGTTTGAGGGCATCAACATTCTCAGCTCCAAGGCTTCTTTTCTTGAAGATTTGCAGATGTGAGTAAACGACTTGCAGAGGTTTGAGGGCATCAACATTCTCAGCTCCAAGGCTTCTAAAATAAGCTC